>MJUT01010346.1:400731-414476 GCA_002080005.1 Gigantidas platifrons | reverse complement strand
GCCCCTTTCAGCAATATATCGGTCAGTTTTATTGGTGGAGAAAACTGGAGTACTCGGAGAAAACCACTGACCTGTCACAAATCACTGACAAACTTTATCACATAATGTTGTTTCGAGTACATCTAAGGAAGAATTTTTATCGTAAGTGTAATTTTAGTCGTAAGATTAAAATTTGTCGTAAGATAATCTTTGTGAAAAGGACTTAGGAATTGTCGTAAGATAATCTTAAGTGAAAAAGTTAGGACTATAGTTACGAATTTTTGTGAAAAGAGCTACAGGTCTATTGTTAAACCATACACTTTCTATCTCTGAAACTGCATACTATGAATTACTTCATTGTTATTAGAACAATAGCCTGTGTTCACAGGGTGTGACAACAGGGGTTTCTGGAAACCCTTGTCTTCACACCCTATGAGCACGGCCTATTGTGCCTACAACAATGAAGTAATTAATTACCATTCAGCTGAAGATAACACGAAAACTGGATCTTGAAAAACTGAAAAAGAAAACATGAAGATTTTATTAATGAAGCATATGAAAAAATCTTGTTAATGAATTATAGTCTAAAACATCCAAGCAATTGTTAAAAAGGAAAAACTAAATTATAATAAATAATTGAAAAAAAAAACATGGCGGGGAAAGTACTGTCAAAAGAAAACACATTAAATGTCGGCACTCTTTCAAAAGTTTATCCATTGGTGGATCCGGTAAGGAGGATTTCGGAGAGGGGTGGTCCCCATTTTTCTCGAAAAATTTGTTAAAATTAAATAAAAATTGTGAAAAATTAGACTTTAATCACATTTTTTTTTATTCTGAAACCCCTTTTTCAATTATCTGAATCCAAGTCTGTTTTCCGTAGTAAAAAAAAGCATTGACATGTTAAATGCGCACTTAAAATCTGAAAAAGTTTATGGGTCGAAAAATACTTTGTAATATTCAATACATATTCTTACTTACTTTATTTGGCTGTTCTGAGTAATATTTGTGACAATATGGTTTTTTGGTTAATATCCATTTTCTACAACAAGTTCAGTTCAATATAACACGTCTATCATTCCTAAAGATCATGTTGTAAAAGAATATTGAATAACTAGTATTCAGCATTATCTTTCATTATTAACCAATCAATCTGTTTAATCCTTAAATACAACTCAGACCTTCAATCTATCTTTAAAGAAGGGTACCCAATGGGGAAACCACAAAAATGTATCGTTTTATGGAATTAAATGTTTCTGTATTTATTGTTTTTGTTTTCTATGACATTCTGTAATGAATAGTTTGTGTATTTAGAATAACCTGGGGAGAAAGTTAGTTATACACTTTGGTATACGGTGTTTCTGGATTAGAAACCCCTCGGGCCTCCGGCCCTCATGGTTTCTAATCCAGAAACACCTATACCTCAGTTTACACCCCAGGTCTATTGTTAAACCATACACTTTCTATCTCTGAAACTGCATACTATGAATTACTTCATTGTTATTAGAACAATAGCCTGTGTTCACAAGGTGTGACAACAGGGGTTTCTGGAAACCCTTGTCTTCACACCCTATGAGCACGTCCTATTGTGCCTACAACAATGAAGTTAATTACCATTCAGCTGAAGATGACACGAAAACTGGATATTGAAAAACTGAAAAAGAAAACATGAAGATTTTATTAATGAATTATGCATAGTAAAAAATCTTGTTAATGAATTATAGTCTAAAATTGTTAAAAAGGAAAAACTAAATTATAATAAATAATTGAAAAAAAAAAACTTGGCGGGGAAAGTACTGTAAAAAGAAAACACATTAATTGTCGGCACTCTTTCAAAAGTTTATCCATTGGTGGATCCGTTAGGGGGGATTTCGGAGAGGGGGGTCCCCATTTTTCTCGAAAATTTGTTAAAATTATATTAAAATTGTGAAAAATTAGACTGTAATCACATTTTTTTTAATTCTGAAACCCCTTTTTCAATTGTCTGAATCCAAGTCTGTTTTCCGTGGTAAAAAAAACCATTGACATGTTAAATGCGCACTTAAAAACTTAAAAGTTTATGGGTCGAAAAATACTTTGTAATATTCAATATATATTCTTACTTACTTTATTTGGCTGTTCTGAGTAATATTTGTGACAATATGGTTTTTTGGTTAATATCCATTTCTACAAAAAGTTCAGTTCAATATAACACGTCTATATATATCATTCCTAAAGATCATGTTGTAAAAGAATATTGAATAACTAGTATTCAGCATTATCTTTCATTATTAACCAATCAATCTGTTTAATCCTTAAATACAACTCAGATCTTCAATCTATCTTTAAAGGGGTACCCAATGGGGAAACCACAAAAATGTATCGTTTTATGGAATTAAATGTTTCTGTATTTATTGTTTTTGTTTTCTATGACACTCTGTAATGAATAGTTCGTGTATTTAGAATAACTTGGGGAGTAAGTTAGTTATACACTTCGGTATACGGTGTTTCTGGATTAGAAACCCCTCGGGCCTCCGGCCCTTATGGTTTCTAATCCAGAAACACCTATACCTCAGTGTATAACTATTACGTATAACTATTACTTGAATGTATCAAGAACAGATCTCAATTTACAACAACGTCATGATCGTATGTTAGTTGGACTTAAAACTACCTGTGCACTCAGTACCTTTCACCCCTAAATGTATAAGTTTAAACCCCGTTCATGATGATGTGTACTCGATACAACATTATGTGATAAAGTTTGTCAGTGACTTGCGATACAGCTGAAATATTATTAAAAGTGGCGTTAAACACCATAAACCAAACCATCAATTTACAACTATACCTGTCTATTCTTATCAAACCATTTTTTTTCAGATTCAAACAGTAAATTACACCTAAAGTGATGTAAGTATATATGCTTATTTGCCTTGACTCAATTTAGGGGTGTGTGTTGGGGGGGGGGGGGNCGTATGTTAGTTGGACTTAAAACTACCTGTGCACTCAGTACCTTTCACCCCTAAATGTATAAGTTTAAACCCCGTTCATGATGATGTGTACTCGATACAACATTATGTGATAAAGTTTGTCAGTGACTTGCGACAGGTCAGTGGTTTTCTCCGGGTATTCCGGTTTCCTCCAACAATAAAACTGACCGCCACGATACAGATGAAATATTATTAAAAGTGGCGTTAAACACCATAAACCAAACCATCAATTTACAACTATACCTGTCTATTCTTATCAAACCATTTTTTTTTCAGATTCAAACAGTAAATTACACCTAAAGTGATGTAAAGTGCAAGGTCAGATTATTTATTTTTTGCATCTTTTTGGTCAAGATATTTTTTTCGCTAATATTTGGCAACAAGTATTAATCAAAAAAAAAAAAAACCCAACCTTTTGACCAATGACATGTGTCTTTCTAATTGAAATACACACATTATGTAATCAGGGTTCAAAGTTATGTAAGTCTGAGGTCCATGATCTTTCGCTATTGACTTTAGACTTGCACGTTGTGTATTGGCTGTGTTTGTAGCATCTAATTGTGTCCTCTAGTTCAAAGTGTCCGCCGGTCACTTTTACATATGTTATAGTGTCCAGCAGACACTTTTTCATATCGCAATCTCTATATAATATTGTCCGGGGGGACACCTTAACATAGGACACTATTATGTCTTACCCTAACCATATACTAGGACACAATTTCATAGCACCAGACACTATTTCATATCGCAATCTCTATAAAATATTGTCCGGGGGGGACACTTTAACATAGGACACTATTAGGTCTTACCCTAACCCTATACTAGGACACAATTTCATAGCACCAGACACTATTTCATATCGCAATCTCTATAAAATATTGTCCGGGGTAGGGGGACACTTTAACATAGGACACTATTATGTCTTACATGTTCGCGGACCTTTTGATTTCCGTCTGTACGCAACTACGACAATCAAAGTAAACTATTACTCGGACAAATGGGGGCTTATTTATTTTGTGAAATAGTTATATAGAGAAATTGTTATGCCTATTGGCAGTAAATCGAGCATAGAAAAATTGTTATGCCTATTGGCAGTGAATCGAGCATCGAATTATCAAAATCAATGAAACCACCCTCTAAAACATTTTAGCCTGTCAAATGTTTTCTTAGACACCATAATCCCTTCCCAACAATTATGTGCACGTTCAGGATTTCATACTAATAGGTCTAGGACCGTTTCACATTAAAAATTAATTTTGAATTTTGGTAATTATTTATACATGTTAATATTTTATTTTAGATTTCACTGCTCTCAAGATGTCTTGGTTTGGTGATTTATTCAAGTGTTTCAATATAAAGAAGAAATTAAAGAAGAAGAAAAACAAGAAGAATGATAAAAATCAAGAAAACAGGATAGAGAAGTATTCAAGAGACCTGTCTGATGGACAGGTCACAGAATCGTGTAATAAACCAGACAGGATAGATAAGTATTCAAGAGACCTGTCTGATGGACAGGTCACAAAATCATGTAGTAAACCAGACAGGATAGAGAAGTATTCAAGAGACATGTCTGATGGACAGGTCACAGAATCGTGTAATAAACCAGACAGGATAGATAAGTATTCAAGAGACATGTCTGATGGACAGGTCACAGAATCATGTAATAAACCAGACAGGATAGACAAGTATTCAAGAGACCTGTCTGCTGGACAAGTCACAGAATCATGTAATAGAAATCAAGAAAACAGGATAGAGAAGTATTCAAGAGACCTGTCTGGTGAACAGGTCACAGATTCATGTAATAAACCAGACAGGATAGATAAGTATTCAAAAGACCTGTCTGATGGACAGGTCACAGAATCATGTAATAAACCAGACAGGATAGAGAAGTATTCAAGAGACATGTCTGATGGACAGGTCACATAATCATGTAATAAACCAGACAGGATAGACAAGTATTCAAGAGACCTGTCTGCTGGACAAGTCACAGAGTCATGTAATAGAAATCAAGAAAACAGGATAGAGAAGTATTCAAGAGACCTGTCTGGTGAACAGGTCACAGAATCATGTAATAAACCAGACAGGATAGAGAAGTATTCGAGAGACATGTCTGATGAACAGGTCACAGAATCATGTAATAGAAATGCACTGAATTTCAGTGAGATCTGATTCTGGTTGGCTTAATATAACACTGAGTCCTGTCAAAATGGATGGTACTGAAGAGAAGACAATGCTGTCGCGTAACGAGACACAGGAAAGAGGGAGAGGCTTTAAGGTGCAATATTGGCCTCACATTTTATCAAAAAATAATGCTTGACATAGAATAAAAACAATTTACTTATTTAATTGTTATATAAACACATTTTCAAAAAATATATCTTTCCGTGAAATTGAATGCGTTATGACGTCATAATGACCTCATAATTAGACGGATAATGCTAAAAATGGACTATAAACGACACATTTCAAGTACATTTGAGCTATTTTATATACCTCCACAGTCTTCCACCAACACCAAATTGAGCAGGTGTTTAGAGTATAGAGGGTAAATGATTGTATCAAAATCTTTTGTTGGTGGAGGGTTGTGGAGGTTGTTAAATATTGATTTATTTATAACCTCGATCTGACCTTAAAATCAATATATTCACTTTTCTGATTGCATATGTACATCGTATGAGACCATTAATACACAATCTATGTACATTTTATTATTCATTTCAAGGAATGAAATATATCAGTAATTAACTAATGTTTCTGTAAATAATTGTATTGAATATAAATACAGTTTTTGTACATTGAAACCAGGAAGAAACGCAGTGCATGGCATGTTCTGGGTTTTCCTCCTGGTTTCAATATCGTCAAAATGCGAGAAAAGGGACTTGGGACTATAGGGGCCCTATATGGCCTCGTATTTAATGAATAATGAATTTGAGAAAATACTTTATTAAAATTTGATGTGTTTAATATTTTACAGACGACATCATACCCTTAAGCTTGATGTTAAAACTTATTTCCAACAAAATCGGTACGTATTCAACGTCATTGTGACGTCATGAGCGTGATTTGTTCACTGTTTTTCGTGGAATTTTGACAATATTTCTACGGTTTTCGAAGAAATTAAGCACCTCTGCAGTCGTGCACCAGAAAAATATTTTAACAGATTATTAAAATTAATAAAACACAAATACTGTTAGTATTTTTGGTGCACGACTGCGGAGGTATTCAAGTTCTTAAAAAAAAACGACGGAAAATGTTCAAATATTACAAGCGCTTAAAGATGAAGTTTCGAGGTTTGAGAAGCACGATATTTGTTATCTTTGCCGTAAAAAAAAACGATGGTATGTCGGCACGTAATATTATACAAGATAAAAAAAATAAAATAAACACAACTTCATCCAAAATAGTTTTTTTCATAAGCCATCAATTATTGATTATATATTTTCTTCCGGGATACAGAGATAGTTTTAATACCCATCGCTGCTACCTCTAAAATGAAGTAAAATAGTTGATCCTAAAGGAGTAGATATTTTTGGGCACAATCCGACATATCATTAATTACTTATCCGAAAATTTTATTTCGCTTAGACATGGGGTTAGTTTATCATCCCGCTCATAGAAGGAACGATGTGAAAAAATATGGGAAAATATGTTAATTCTTTTACTTTTTCTAAATGTATCAATTAAATAGAAACTAGAACTGTACAACCACAAACAAGCATTGTTACGTTCGAATAGATAAACCTAAATACAACAATCTGGATTAATTGATAACCAGAGGCTCACATGAGCCTGTAATCGCTCACCTGGATCAAAGCTGCTTTTAACAACGCAACTGAACATTAAGTTTTACATGTTCTATCTTAAGCATCCACTTTAGTCGGAGATAGAAAAGGGGGGGGGGAGTATGCAACTTGAAGCTGTATTTGTGCCATTTTACTCACCTCCAAGGATACCGCAAGTTTATTTCCTCAAAACAACTAACTATAATAAATGATTGTACAACACTTTCTTCAGTGTACAGAACAAAATAGTTTCATAAATGCCCTTCCTTACGATCCAAGAGATTTTACTCCAAATGGTCACACATGGCTTACAGTTGCAAAGTCAAAGCTGATATTGTTTCAAAAATGATTACACAATGGTTGATGGACGGATCATTGCATAAAATTCCGACAGGGGTCTACCCAATGACCAATATATCAAGATGTTGTATCAAATGAGCAAGTAGTTCCAAAAGAAGACTTTAAAAACAATTTCATATGATTCAAAAAAATAGGGTTCTATGTTAAACCGAGATCGGCTGTGGCGGCTAACTTGGTGGGAGAACGCGACTGCCGGACACAATTTTGGAAGAGGACCATCCAATGACTATTCCATCAAAGTTTGGTTCTAATTGAGCTACTGGTTCCAGACAAGAAGGTTTTTATGTGAATTTTCCATAGGGTCATATGTTAAACTAAGTTCAGCTGTGCAGCCATCTTGGTCAGAGGGCGGGACCACCAGACACAATTTTGGAAGAGGACCATCCAATGACTATTTTATCAAAGTTTGGTTCCAATTGAGCAACTGGTTCCAGACAAGAAGATTTTTATGTGAATTTCCCATAGGGTCCTATGTTAAGCTAAGTTCGGCTGTGGGGGCCATCTTGGTCGAAGAGCCGAATCACCGGGTACATTTTTCGAAGAGAACCATCCAATGACTATTTCATCAAAATTTAGTTCTTATTGAGCAAATGGTTTCAGACAAGAAGATTTTTATGGGAATTTCCCATAGGGTCCTATGTTGAATTAAGTTCGGCTGTGGCGGTCATCATGGTCGGAGGTCTGAAATGCCGGACACAATTTTGGAAGGGGACCACCCAAGGATCATTTCAGCAAAGTATGGTTGAGATTGGCTCAGTAGTTTCAGAGGAGAAGATTTTTTTTAATTTCATCCCCTCCTTTTTTCTATTTTTAGCTTGGCGGCTATCTTGGTTGGAAGTCGGGATCACCGGACACAATTTTGGAAGGGGACCATCCAAGGACCATTCCATCAAAGTTTGGTTGCAATTGGCCCATTTCTTGATCGATCTCAAAATACGAGCAGTTGCGCCTTTTTCCCCCGATGCGCGTACATTTCATAACATTTATAAGTTACAGAAACACGTTTTATTAAGGCATCAATCATATCAAATATTTACGATTTTGGCAGCTAATGCCACTTTAATTGGAAGATAAAATATGTTTAAACTAAAACACATTTTACCTACATGATTTATATATTTTTTATGCCTGTATCTTAATCTTTTCCCATAATATTTAAATAAAAAGTACACAATTCAATTCACAATGTTTTGTTGTCCTAATCACTATAAACAATGTTCAGAATCTGTTTTTACACAAACGTATACCTACTTCTCCATTGTACAACATCACAGTTTTATAAAAGCTTCATTGAAATACGTCCTCGTCAAAATCTTAAGCCTCGTCATCTTAGGTTTAGTAACAATCTTTTGTTTTGTTTATTTTAGTTTTTATTTTATTTTCTGCTTTGTTTTTCAAATTTTTGTAAAACAATATATTTTTGTGTTTTTGAAAAAGGTACACCGTGAGATTAAGACGGACGATAAAGCAATTTAATCCTTTTCATCCTGTTTGTAAACATTTTAGGCATTTTACAACCTTTGTTCTTCCAAGAGTCTAATGAAGAAGAAAAGTGGGATCCGTTTCCACGGAAAAGAAGATTTTTTATCTTGTAAATTGCTTTCTATTTATAAAGTGTTCATTTAGTTGAAAAGGGTTTTGTTTTATTGTTTCTTAAATGAACACTTTAAGCTTGTAGATTTCGTAGTTCAGATAAGAAAAAAATATTATTTTCCCACTTAACAAATTTATTTTAACCAAATATAAAGAAATAACAAGATATAGCATATTCTTGTTAAATTCTCATCTGCATTTTAAAAACGATTCTTGTTGTCAAAACCAAGATGTTTTTTATTTCATTGTTTTATGTAAAGATAGTTTAAACAGTTGACCAATAGCAACAAAACAATCAAGCACCTCTCACCTCAAACAATTGAACATAAAAAGGACCTGGCCAGATTTCAGATGCACTAAGATAGTAAAATGCTACTCAATTATCCCGCTCAATAGAGGCCACCCCTCTTATAAGCCAGATTTCAGATGCACTAAGATAGTAAAATACTACTCATGTTATCCCCTTAATAGAGGCCACCCCTCTTATAAGGGCACTTTTTCATCGTAGAAGGGATGGCCTGATAAGAGGGAGACCACTATCATCAAATTCTATTTTAAAATCCACAATACCTACATCTAAAAGCTGTCTATTTACTTAATTAGATAAAATTTTATCAATAGTGTCGATTTCTTAAAACAAATAAGGTATGTGGATAAATAGAGAACAAAAAGACTTTTGAACATGGCAACACTGACCGATGATGGCGAAATGGCAAACAGAATTATTAATGATGGGTTTGCAGAGAATGCAGTATATCATGCTACTTGTATGACAAATTACTTGCTCAAAAGATTTAAGGACGACAGTGAAGACTTTTTAACATCTGAACATGATAACTTATTTCAATCCTTCATTTCAACTATCAAAGATGACTTGCTAACTCACAAAGAGATATTCACTTTAACCCAACTGCTAGAACTTTTTTTTCTGATTTTCTGCCCTCTGATCGAAAGGAAATTTGCACATCACACAGACTACAACAGAAATTAGAAAGACATATTGGTGATTTGATAACAATACAACCACAGCATTGGTCAGTGAAACCAAATAAGACAACTCTTCAGGTGATGTTTTCAACATTTTGTAAACATATTCTGAAAAAAAAGCAGAGGTAGCGTCACATCCAGTAAGAGCGTGAAGGGAGGGTAAAATCATTCATTTGACTCTTAGGTTATATAGTAGAAATACTACAGTGAGAACGCGGACGCGGACACCCTTGTTTATTGAGTTTCATTATTTTTTTTATTTTTTTTTAAGATATTCAATGTAATACAATGATACGTCGTAAGTTCTGTATTCTGAAAAAAAAAGACCATCGGTGCTTTTCATTACCTGACTTTGTGGGTCTGCTGTGAGGAAATAGATGTACATATTAACTAACTGTATTTATTTCTGAAAAGCACATATTGTGAATACATTTTGGAGAAAATTTTATCGACTTCTGAGGTGGGGCCGATTTTGGCCCTTATAGCCCCCAGCCCTTTCTGATAGCATTCCAAGTTCTCAGATAGAGACAGCATCTGTTAGCATTGGCACTCAAGACAGTCCATGCAATGCTTTCCATGTAGGCAGTCTGTGTTTACAACCGCATGTAGACAGTCTATGTTATGATGTAGAACAGTCTTGTGCTGATAATTATAAACCGTTTGATCAAGTTATGCATTTTGCCCGATATGGAGATTATGTCAGTCATTTACAAAGAAATCAAATATTTACTGACGTCACTGTTAGTATAGGAACAGAAATATATGCCAGGGGCGGATCCAGGATTTCAAGTTGGGGGGGGGGGGGGNGGGGGGGGGCGCACTTAAAAAAAATCGCGCCGAACGGAGGAGGCGCGAAAATCTTGGGGGTATTTCGTGTGAAAAATCACGATTTTACGCAAAAAAATCATATTTTTTCCAATTTTAGGGGGGCGCCCCCCCCCTTGAATCCGCCCCTGCATGCTGCTCATCGTATTAGTCTTGCATGTGTGAGTGGGTTATTTGCCGACATGCTCTATATTCAAAGAAACCAGAAGCATGTTGTTATAAGACTAAAAGGAGTTAAACCAATGGCATTCAAGGTATTACTACAATATATTTACACTGGTGTATTACCAATCACATCTGAAGTTGTCGGTGATTTGATGAGACTGTCAGAGATTCTGAGAATTCCGATAATGGAGCCTCTGTTGACTGACTATATGGAAAGTCTACCTTTAGTGCATGCCTTGGATATTTTAGTGAAGGAACAATGTCTTGGGCCACTTTATGACAAAATATTGGCTGCTATCTGTGAGCAGTTCAATACTTTAAGGCTTGAAGCCGCGTTCTTGGACATTGACATTGAGACAATACAATAGACAATAGACAATATTTTATTTGCACAAACACATTTACAATAAATGGTTATGGCGAACATTGACAATACATAATAACAAATGATTATGGCACTGATTTAGGCCATGGGAGTGAGTGGTTTTTTTTATACATGTATATACATATGTAAGTACAATCATGGTAAAAAAGAATTACACAGTATTTCTTTTTAACAAGCATTCATCTATAAAATTAACAGTTGTCTTTAATACAGTATATGAACCAGTATTCAATAATGTAGACAGAAGCCCTCTTGATAAGGAACGTGAATTACAATTTGAGTAAATTGCCTTTAGTTTCTGAATATAATTATCTCTAGCTGGTTTATAACTTGAACAATTTAAAAAGAAATGTTCTTCGTCTTCAATTTCTCCCATGTTACATGTCAGACAAATAATGTCATGGTAAGCAGTGATATTCTAAGCATTTCTTCTGAACTTGATGTCTTCAAAGCTGCTATAAGATGGATTGAACACAATATTACGCATAGAAAACAACAACTTCTAAAGCTGATGAAATGTGTTCGATTTCCTTTAATGACACAAGCCGAACTGTTCCTTTGTTATGAACTCACAAGTCTCCTTTCAGAAAACGACAAATGTAGGCAAATGATACTGGAGGCAAATTGGATTGTATCAGCACGGATGTTACAAAAAGAGGACCCGTTTAACTCTATGGTGCCAAACCCGCGCATCAAGACAACACCCTTACAAGATGGGAATGATGTTCAGTTATATCAAACTAACTCAATTGGAAATGTGAATTTTGTGGTTGACTCACATCAACCAACACCAAACAAGAAAAAATCACATGTAAAAGGGGGAATTATTGTTATAGGGGGTTTCTTCCCACAGTCTAATAGAACTGATATTTCAGCAAAGTCAATAGACAAATACCACAGTGATGACAATGAATGGAAACACTATAATGAATTCCCGGATCCTAGACTTCATTTTGCAGTTACTATTCAAAATGGAACAGTTTATCTGACAGGAGGTTATGACCCTAGATTGAAAGTCAGCCCTGCACTGCCTACCGCTGATGCTTTTATCTTTGAAACCAGGACTTGTGCATGGATAAAAATTATGCCAATGAACACGGCACGAATCCACCATTCTCTAGCCTGTCTCAATGGAATGATATATGCAATAGGGGGACAAGATGGAAACAACAGAGTATTAAACACAGTAGAATGTTACAATCCAAAGACAGACAATTGGGTCTTCGTTAAACCCATGTCTGAAGCACGACGAGCTGCATCGACTGGTGTTATTGATGGCAAGTTATATACAGCTGGAGAAAGCATAAGAAGACCAATTCTTGACACTGTGGAATGCTTTAATCCAAAGAAAAACAAATGGCAGACTAAGAACAAACTGTGTATTCCTCGTGGCCATGCTAATATCGTCACTGTGAATGACAAATTGTATCTATGTGGTGGCGTCACCACGTCATTCATCAACCGTAATTCTGTTGTCAGCAGTATACCTAGTATAGATGTATACAACAAAGAACAGGATGTTTGGGATCATTGTTCTGACATGCTGATAGCTCGCCACAGTGCTGGAACTGCCTGTGTTGAATCTTTAATATACATAATTGGAGGGGCAACTACACAGTACAATAGAATTTTTAGATACTAGTATGTGGAATGTTTTGACAGTGATACAAAGACTTGGGTTTCTGGTGTCAAAGACCTACCTTATCCTTCCAAATGGATACAATGTCTTTCTCTGAATTATTTTCTATTCTGAAACTGATCACTTGAAACAATATTTGATTTATTATTTACATCAGAATTTTAATTCAAAATGAAAAGATCTAACAAAATTACACATCTCTATAGCTCAGTGTTTCCCAAAGTAATTTGAAGTTGAATGGACATTCGGTCCAGTAAAGGAGTACTAAATTAAGTTGGACATTCAAATATCGTACTTTTCAGAGGAGGTGCTCAGATTCCTACTGGTCGTTTGGTCCAGTAATGAATAATCTTTTACTGGACCAAACCATTTTTAGTCGAAGGACCTTGGGAATAACTGTATTTAGTAGCATGGAAATTTATAAGATTGAATGTGTTATTATATTTATAAATATTTTGAAGAATAAATCACTGTAGATTTGCTTCCACTCAAAAAGACCTCCTACCTCATACTATCACAAAAAAGAAAGACAACATAAACATGGACAGTACAAAATCAGGGTCATACATTGAATGCTCCTAGTTATACCCCCGCTCCACCGGAAAGGGGGGGGGGGTATACTGTTTTATTAATGGACTATATCTATTAGCTAGGAAAGTATATTTTGTTGGATAATAATCATTTTTGTGATAGATAGTATGAGGTCTTTTTGAGTGGAAGGGAATCTGTGCAGGTTTTATCATCTGTTAAAAATATGTGCTGTTATCAAAAGGGGAGAGTTGGGATTCCATTAACCAGTTTAACCCCACCACATGTTGTGCCTGTCCTCAGCCAGGACCTGTGTCATGTGTGGTGGTGGTGGTGGTGGTCTTTTTCTGTCCAGTGAGTTAAGGTGAGAGGTGATTGTGTCATGTGTGGTGGTGGTGGTGGTCTTTTGCTGTCCAGTGAGTTAAGGTGAGAGGTGATTGTGTCATGTGTGGTGGTGGTGGTGGTGGTGGTCTTTTTCTGTCCAGTGAGTTAAGGTGAGAGGTGATTGTGTCATGTGTGGTGGTGGTGGTGGTGGT
>MJUT01010346.1:374617-389593 GCA_002080005.1 Gigantidas platifrons | reverse complement strand
GATTGATTTTTGGTGTTTTAACGCCACTTTCAACAATATTTCAGCTATATCATGGCGACCAGTTTTAGTGGTGGAGGAAGCCGGAGTACCCGGAGAGAACCACCGACCATGGGCAAGCAACTGGTAAACTTTATCACTTGCGATTGCGAGTCGAGTGCACCCTTTTTAGTTCACCTGGCCAAAGGCCATGTGAGCTTTTGTAATCACTTGGCGTCCATCGTCCGTCACATTTAAATCTTCTCCTCAGAAACCACTGGGCCAATTGCAAGCAGCACTACTCCATGGGCTATTGTAAATTGAAAATCTATAATTTGGGGGGTTCACAGGAGTTATCGTTTGTGTATTTGTTGTTGTTGAATCTCTTGATTCTGTTGATTCATTCTGGTCTTTTGACAATTTCACTCTTTTAGGAGGTTGTAACCAAAGTCCTTCATGCTTAATCAGTTCTAAAATGAGACCGAAATCATATCAATCATAAAAAACCCAGTGACCATTCTACCCTTAAATGCAACAGATAAACCGAGGGGCTAACAATTTATATCGAAAATAGAGTTTACTGTCTTTACAGTGAAATTATTATAGCCCCTAACGTCTTTGTATGCCTATTAAGTTGGTGTTTTAGCATTTTTAGACATGTCATTTGGCACGTCCGATGCTCTCATTTTCATATTAATATTTTAGTTTTCTTTGTGGGTCTGTCTTTAATTGTTCTGTGTCATTTGTGTGACTTTTTTTCTTGAATTTGTCACGTTCTTTTACATGTTTTCACAATCATGATAATATTGTTCAAACTGTTTAACATCATCGATTCACCTTCTGAAACTGGAATCGTTTCTTTACACTCTCAAAGGAATCGTTTCCAGAATAGATGTTTTATTCGACTGATCGGAAAAGAGGCGTTTCTTTGATTTTTGTAAATCACCAATTTTTCGGAAATTCACTGAAAAAATGAATCGACAAAATACGAATGTATAACAAGGACGGTACCAGATTGCAAAATAATGGTGATAATTTAATTGTCTGTCTCATATTTTGAACATTAAAGTGATTTACGTACGACACACTCACCTCACCGTTTACAGTGTCACAGATTTCGTTCAGAAGATAGATCAACTAACCATTTCAAGCTATTTTGAGTTACTATGATGATTGAAATGTTCCGTGAACTGCTCAGAAAAGTCTTACATACCTTTTGTTTTCATATCAATCAGTTTGAAATGCATGTTGTCGGAAAATAGCTCCGAAAGGTTGCCGGTTTCCTGATTCGGAAAGGAGGCAAGAACGCCGATTTAATCTGAAAGGAGTCGTTATGAATATACACCGTGGGATTAGAATCGGCATGATCGGGATCTTTTCCGAAAATTTGGAATTTGTTCAAGGTGATTGGAAGTTTTGTACGTAAAATCAAAGAAAAAAAAACACAAGTGCCGATTTGTCTTTTTGAGGTGCCGAATTGTCAGGGTGTGCCGATTTGTCTTGGTGCCGAAATGTCTCACATAGGTGCCGAAGTGTCCTGGTGCCGATTTGTCCCGGTGCCGAAGTGTCTAGAATTCTGATATGCAGCGTTTTCGTCAAACGGGGAATGTTACTGACCGTCCGCGTGTCGGTAGACCTTGTAAAACGACGCCGAGAGAGGACCGGCTCATATCCAGACGGGCGCGGCAACGGCCGTTCAGTACAGCTGGTGCACTTCGTGGTAATTTAGCGTTTGGAGGCCACATTAGCACACGCACTGTAATCAGACGCCTCCACCATCAGGGAATGCGAGCGCGACGACCCATAAAACGTCCATAGTTGACATTACGTCATCGCCATGCACTATTTGACTGGTCACATGATCATTTGGGGTGGACTATTCGTATATGGAGACGGGTCCACTGATCTGATGAAAGTCGTTTTTTGTTACGCCCTACCGACGGTCGTGCAAGGGTTTGGCGCCAACGTTAACGAAACACTTCATTTCAGGACAACCACATTTTGGGCACAACTGTTTTTGGGGGTGGGGGTGTAACTGTCTTGGGTTGTTTTTCCTTTGACTGTAAGTTGGACTTGTACGTTCTTGATGGTAATCTGACAGGCCAAAAATACCTTGAAAATGTGCTCGCTCCACACGTAGTCCCCCATTTCGACAATCATGCGTTGGCTGACAGGCCAATGTTCATGGACGACAACGCTAGGCCACATATAGCCCGAATTGTACAGCATTTTTTACAGCAAGAGGCTGTTCAGACAATTCCATGGCCTGCGATGTCGCCAGACATGAACCCTATAGAGCATGTATCGGACATTATTGGCCGAAAAATTAACCAATGCAATCCAAAATGTCACAATATTGACGAATTAAGAACTGCTATCTTACAAGAGTGGCAACAGTTCCCCCAAGAACGGCTTTAAAGGCGTGTTATAGAACTTCACAATAAACGCGGTGGATATACTCGTTATTGAATTTCATGCCTTACACATACGCACAATAGATGCATTTAAAAGTTCTTAAAATCTGAAGACTCTGCATTTTAATGCAATGTTAAAAACTTCCATCAAAGACAAACTGGTTAAATGTTTTTCCAGCGCCTGTTTAGAACCCCATTTCTGCCACGTCACAGTCACGTCTTTCAGGATGATAAATACTTCGTAGATTGGTAATTTTAGAGACCTTGGTGTATGTAGTCTTTTAAGAAGTGTAAGAAAAATTGTGATATCTATTTTATTGCTTTAACAGTATTGATGTCAAAAAATATATCGATAAAAATATAGGGTGGTGCTTAACTTTTGTCGAAGTGTATATCAAATTAATGCGGACCGGTGACGGTGTATAACGATACTGTATTTTTTTAACATTCTGATAATGTAAAGTAAAGTAAATTTTATTTAAAGTCGGCATATATGTACAGTTAACAAGCAAAACTATAACTGATAGAAAATTATTGTTTATTCTCTACTTTACAATGTAAATTGGCAATACATAATTTGTTTGTTTTTGTTTGTGGATCTGTACCATGACAATCTCCATGGGATTTGTGATAGTGTGCGTCTAAATTTTACCGGATATTTGTCATACCTATACGGAAAGTCGATTCTAAATTATATAGTATTTTTTCTGAAAGGCGCTAAATTGAAATGTAAACAAACACCGTTAACACGCGATACCTGATTTTAAATTGAAATGGAAGATTCCCATTGTAGAGTATGTAATTTACTTCTAGTTAACCAAACAAAATATATACACGTGTATTTACTTCTAGTTAACCAAACAAAATATATACACGTGTATTTATGGACTGTTGAACAATCAAACATAATGAGTGATTTTAAAAAATAATTATGGATACAGTGTCAGTGATCCCTATTTCCAAAACTACATTTTGTCCAAACATAGGGAAGTTGCTCCCGGCCATTAAATATGCCCCACTGAATTTTGTTAGTCAGTGTCAATGTCAATGCATTAATCATAATGGAAGCGGGAAGTTTAGCGCTGTAAAATCTGATTCAACCCACCATTTCTTTGGAAATGCCTGTACCAAATCGGGGCCATTGCGGTTTTACCAGTTTTCTGGTTGTTGACTGATTTTGTCTGTTTGTTGATTTATGAGTTTTGCCTTTCCCTTTGGAAGATTGCTCGGTGTTCGATAATTTTTTTATTACCCTTATTTACCCACTTAAAAACGACAAGGGAACACGCCATTACAGTGTGGGAAACCATTTTTTTCAAACACTCGCCAAATGGCAGTGGACTGAAACAAGTACTCGCCAAAATGAAATAGAGCTCACCATGACATTTTTTTTAAACTCGCCAACAAATACCAAATAAACAATACAGTAATGTTCAACAATTTATTTTGCAGATTTTGACAAGCTTGAAGTCATTAACTTGGTCAAGAAGGATCAACACTCTTAAGAGCTGTGTTGATCTCTTCTTCCTCAATTTCGTTGTCTTCGTCTTCATCAACTGGCTCATCATCAATGTTAAGTTTTAATGTGCGGTATAAAACATGTACATTGTATGTCAAACCCAGTTCCGACATATATTTAACTTTACATGTAGGTTTTCGCTACAAATTCGTTTGAAATATTTCAAAACCAAATTATTTTATTTGCATTAATTTTAAAAGTCATCACGTCTATTTGTAATGACACAGTATTTCATCTAATCATGAAATCGACCTTGGCAAAATTATGCGGGGTCGGGGTTGTATTCTTAATTTTTCTGTTGACAGAAATGAAGTGTAGTAGGTTATCTCCCATTGTCTGTGTATTTGTCCTATTTCTGTGAAGTGTCATGGCGGAATGTTTTCTTATCGAGTATAATTATTAATAAAATGTTGGATAAATGACACAGTTAACAGAAAATTTAACTGTTTGGGAGCTATGATATTTTAAAGCTGTAAACCAGTTATCGTGGCGAGCGATTTCAAGTTCCTACTCGCCAGACCGGCGAGTATAAAGTGGATCTTACTCGCCACCCGAAATTTTCACTCGCTTTTGGCGAGTGGCAAGCGGTCATTTCCCACACTGCATTACTAAATCTTCCTTGCGATCACTTCAACTCGTTCTATTTTTATTTATCTTCAATTTCTCACCTTATCGCTTGTACAGATCTTTTAAATAATCCATTTTCCAATGATTTGTCACATAATTTATCTTTTGGGCACCTTTTACTACTCATCCAATTATCGATCCAAACATTGAAAAATGTTAAAATATTACATCAGTGATCACTCATACAAACAAGATACATACAACTGCTCATAAAGAACATATTTTTATGTTCCCTTGAGTGGCCTTTATATGTAGGTTTGACTGAATTGTAATCCTAAGGTAAATCGATCACTGAAAACAAAAACACTACAACACTTGCAGATGTAAACCCAGGCCCTGGCTTGGGACAGACACACAAATGTGGCGGAGTTAAACCAGTTGATCGGACCTCAATTCTCTCTATCGTGATAATTGGATCTACAAAATGGTTACTACTGCTATGAACAGTTACCTCCCATGAATTTGATTCCACCCAAAAGACATCCTATCAAAAAATTATTACAATAGCAGGGTCAATGCATATGAATTTTCGTAGTTAATTGACCACAAGCTTCTACTAGTTAGAATTTGATGGTTATAAAAGACCATTACTTTTACAAAAAGATTTAAGATTACACTTGAATGATGCTTTTAAAAGAGTTCATATTAATTGGTCATAGACATCTAAAGAACAAAAATTATTTGAGAAAGATTGTCAGTGACTGCCACTGACTGGCGACAAGGCTGGGTAACCACCATTTTCCTTCACCAATAAAACTGACTAGCCATAATATAGCTGAAATATCATCGAAAGTGGTGTTAAACACCATAACCCTAACCCTTCAAATGAAATTAATGATCTGTGTGAGAAACCAGAATAAATAAGTCATCAATTTATTGGAATTTAATATTGAATATAAAATAGTAATACATTTATGGGTTAGAGTTATTGCGTTGAACGTCACTTTCAACAATATTTCAGTGCACGTGGTGGTCAGTTTTATTGGTGTTGCAAGTTACTGACAAACTTTGTCACATAATGTTGTATCGAGTACACCTCACTATGAGTGGGATTCAGACTCACAACTTCAGTGGTGATAGGCACTGATTGCACAGGCAGTAGTAAATCCAACTACCATACGATTACAACCACAACAGCCCCTTACATGTATGATGTCATATATGGAATGAAATATAAATGTATTGATTTAATCGCTTGTACCAAATTTTCTATATTTTCAGTAAAAAAAACCACCCTGCCTCAGAGTCAACTGAATCATAGCCTATACCAATATAATTTTTCATTTCCTAGTATTTTATAAGTTTAGAATAGACATGTGTACTACAGTACATTCAGAGACATAGCGTTATAAATCACTGTGATAGACGTATCACTCTTCTTAGTGATACCGATATATCTTTTGGTCTGTATAATCTATTTACTTACTTTCTTGTGCATTTTGGGTGATAGCAAGTAACACACTAAATACAAATGACATTTTGAAGATATATTGAACAGCACAAAAGATATATCAGTATTAGTAAGAATGAGTAAGATGAGTGATACATGTACCTATCACAGTGATTTATCATGATATGTCTCTGACTGTACTGTATTTGAACCCTATAGCTTTGTTAAGATACATTTGTATGTGTCCTATTTCAACTCTTTAGCTTTGTTGATACATGTACCATTGGTCTGTTTTTAAGATAATGCATTCTATTGATTAATAATCTACCACGTTTAATCTTTCTTTTGTTGTATCATCCTATTGTTCAGAGATCTGACAGTAATGTTATTGTTTTGTCATTTAATATCTGAATCTGATTAAACTTTCAACAGATGGATCATGCTCTCATTCAGTGTTCCCTGAATCATATGTTTAGTTTTATATGTAAAAAATGACTAATTCAATACAGTTATTTATATGTCTAAGGGACTTAAATTAAACATTGACATTATTGCTATGGTTACTGTATATACATTAATTACATTTAAATGTGTCTTGTAATATTGAACTAATTTTCAAAATCAAAGTGTTATTGGAAAAATTTAATTTTTTTAGATTTTTTATCACAAAAAATGTTATTTCAATTTTCCTAATTGAAAAATTATGAATATTTTAGTAATTAATTGGTATTCATTCTGTCATACCTGTAAAACATTTACCATTTGTTTATGTTATATTTGAAATATATTTTGAAGTAAAATACTTGATCCCTTCATCTTCAACATAAGGTCAAGATCTAGGAAAAAAATACAGATAACATTATTGAAATAGCAGGGTACGTAGATACATCATTCTGTACATGTAGGTACATGTAGGCAAAATTTTTTGTTTTGATTTTTTTTACCTAGGTTATATAGGACAAGTGTCTGACTTGAACAGTCAGTGCTTGTGAAAAAATGGCATTATAAACTTTGTCTTTAGGCCACTTCAAATTAAATACTTGTTCTTCGGACCCGCTGCACCTTAAAATTCAGATTGAAAATTTCGACAAAAAATGTTTCGTCACCATTTCTTCAACATTTCCTCTTCATGTTTCATGTTATTTAAACAATTTAAAATAAAAAAAAGTCGCCCGCTTATAAAATTACCTTGAATTCTCATTTAAAAACACAAAAATGAGGGGAAAAATGATTAAATTTTTTTTTAAAAGTGTCGCTCGCTTGTTCAAGATTTTAGTGGCTCCAAATATTCAATTTTCAGAAAGAAAAATAATTAAAAAAATTTCGCTCGCCTGCTCCATTTTTTTAATGAAAAAATCCAAAGAACAATTAATCAATTTGGAGTGGCCTTAGGGTAGGCGCTAAAGATTAGGGTTGATAGTGTTATCAAAGGAAATACATCTATTTTTTTGTGTCGTCCTAAAGAAGTTTGACTATATATTGCCAGGTGTCATTTTCTTTTGAATATTTCATGTTACAAAAATGCCTTGAATTGATACATGTACTTGAATATATATGTAGGATACAGATTAATTAATTGTGTATATAACTGACGGCCTACAATGTTTATTACAGGATTTGTCTAGGAAACTAAAAACAGCATTTGAATTAAAGCGAAGATGGCTTCGTGAGCTGGAAGCAGAAGTCAATAGCTTATTGGAAAATGATGAAACAAAGTAAGATTGTGTTG
This sequence comes from Gigantidas platifrons, assembly GCA_002080005.1. Taxonomy (NCBI): domain Eukaryota; kingdom Metazoa; phylum Mollusca; class Bivalvia; order Mytilida; family Modiolidae; genus Gigantidas; species Gigantidas platifrons. The sequence goes on along the minus strand of MJUT01010346.1, from coordinate 381,938 downwards.
CTTAAGATTATTTTTAAGAGAAAACATGTTTGAAAAAAATTATGAACACATAATTTATATATAAACATAAACACAAATCTGAATTTCCAGAATAATAAGAAATTTGGTTGTATGTAAGTACAGGAAGTAGTATTATGTCAGTACATTCCTATATGGATTTGGGTTTATGGTGTTTAATGCCACTTTCAACAATATTTCAATTATATCGTGGCGGTCAGTTTTATTGGTGGAGGAAACCGGAGAAATTAACCACCGACCTGTCACAAGTTACTGACTGACTTTATCACATAATGTTGTATCAAGTACACCTTGCCATGAATGGGGTTCAAACTCACAACTTTAGGGGTAATAGGCACTGATTGCATAGGTAGTATTCCTACATGTATATGAGATCTCACTTAAAGAAATGATAGTTTATTTAATAAAGCCCTGAATGGATACAGAAATGATGCAAAAGTGAGTGAGTGAGTGATTGTGGTCTTGTGTGCATCAGCTTGTTAATAGGCATGGGTGGCTGATCAGATTGTTGACATCTGACCCGTCTGACCACAAGCTTAACATCATTGTGGGATCATCGTGGCTGTGATCATATGGTGCAAATGTGAGTGAGTGATCGAGTGATTATTGTTTAATGTCAGACCAAAGTGTTTTTCAACTGAAGCACCTTGTTAGTACTTGTATTACATTTCTTTTGTACATCTAGTGTACAACTTGTTAATAGGCATGGGTGGCTGATCATGTTGTTGACATCTGACCACAAGCCTATCACCATTGTTGGTTTTGTCATAGGCCATCATCATATGGTAGTTGGATTTACAACTACCTATGCAATCAGTACCTATCACCACTAATGTCGTGAGTCTGAATCTAACTCATGGATTTATGTATTAAAGTTTGTCAGTAACTTGCGGCATGTCAGTGGTTTTCTCCAGGTATTCCGGTTTCCTCCACCAATAAAATTGACAGCCACGATACAACTTAAAACTACCTATTTAATCAGTGCCTATCACCACTAACGTTGCGAGTTCAAATCCTGCTCAGTCAATTGCTAGGTGTACTCGATACAACATTATGTGATAAAGTGACGTGTGGCAGGTCAATGGTTTTCTCCGGGTACTCCGTATTCCTGCACCAATAAAACTGACTGCCACGATTTAACTGAAATATTGTTGAAAGTGGCATTAAACACCATAACCCTAACACCATTGACTTTGGTTCACACCTCAAGTGTTAAAGTTTCCAGACACCTACTACCCAATGTCTGAGGCTTCACCAGCTAATATGTTTAGGCTTTCCTCCTCTAGTATGTTTGGTAGTCACGATACATCGATAGCTGAAAAATGGCGTAAAGTGATGAGAAACGCTAATTATAATGGCTGTTTTGAATGTTTCGACCTTCAAAACTGACTTTATTGTTTTTTTCAATAACATCATGATGTGTTTAATGTCACAAATAACATCATGTGTTTAATGTCACAAATAACATCATCATGTGTTTAATGTCACAAATAACATCATCATGTGTTTAATGTCACAAATAACATCATCGTGTGTTTAATGTCACAAATAACATCATCATGTGTTTAATGTCACAAATAACATCATCATGTGTTTAATGTCACAAATAACATCATCATGTGTTTAATGTCACAAATAACACCATCATGTGTTTAATGTCACAAATAACATCATCATGTGTTTAATGTCACAAATAACATCATCATGTGTTTAATGTCACACTCACAGATAATTTTCAATGTCAGTTTGTTGATACTGACAATTTATCGGCAGATTGGATATTTTCCCTTTGATGTGTGCCGCTAATAAAGTCTGGATCATTGAACTGACCTTGATCCACAAAATGTTAGGTCGTGTCAAAACTTGCATGCACCAGTTTATCTCGGTCAATCTGACGTAAGACACATGATGACGTCACCAATAAAAACAATAACGTCAGTTATGGAGGCCTCGATAGACATTCTCACAAAAATCCAAGCTCGTCTTATTGGATTCGCTGAGATAATAGCGATAATGTTTGTCTCGACCTTCAAAATTGCCATTATTCTATATATCACTCAGATCTATAGATCATTAAGGAAAAATGTCATAATTACAGATAAATGTTACATGACCTAATAATAGGATTGATTTATAGAAAGAATACTTTTACATGGCTCACCACACTTGCAAAAAACAGGGAGACTTGACTTCTCCCTCAGAGAACATGAGGGAGGAGTGAATGCATGGCAGAGAAACATCCACCAGCTTCATATAGACATCTTTCTACAAAAATGTGTTGTTTCTTTGCATAATTAAAAAAAGAAATTTGCATATGAAGTGTAAAAGTTTACTGGTTGATAATTTTAATACACTCTAAGTTTACATGTAGCTGATGTTTTTATGTTTCAGGAAAGTTCCACTCAAACGTTGTAAATCAGAAAATGGTGATCAAAAGGAATTAAAATTTGAAAACATCAATGGAATAATGTGTCTGCGTCATAAATTAGATAAAGTAGCATCTAAATTAAAGGCAATACACACAGAAGGAAGTCAAGAACACATGTATGTATAGAATGTAGAACAAAACCTCATAAAACATGGGAGCCGTCCTGGTAGTAAAACTGACTGCCACGATATAACTATAATATTGTTGACAGTGGCATTAAACTCTAACCCCTCATCAAACATGTACTGTGAAAGAAACTTTACCATTCAACAATCTAAATAAAATAAAATATTTGTTGTATCTTTTTTTTTGCATATTTTCTTTGGCAATGGAATAATATCTAACGACATTCTTTGGGTCGTTAGATGTAACTCATGCCGTAAAATGAGTGAGACGGCACCTAGCCTGCAGATAAGTGGTTACTCTGCTTCTGTATATGAACGTGTCATCTGGGATTCTTTGTCGTTTAGATGTTATTTGGTGTACATAGTGCAGAATGTTCTTCCTCGGACAACGAAATACAGATGAAGTAATCTTTCAAATGAAAGAGCATTATGTTTAGTGTTTACAGTGCAATATTTAAAAAAAATTATCTGAGGAACACTCGAGTTCCCAATGCAGACCAACTATAAATAGCTAGCTATTTACAAATAACTGACAAACCTCATAAACATGAATTTGTATCAAGCTGAATGGGAATGGGGTATTATCATTACTGTATAACGATTTACAGGAAAATTTTTGCTCAAAATAACAGTAGCGATAAAAGTATAAAAAATAAAAAATTATGCTAATGGTAGCTGGAAAAAAACGTGGCTTGACGAATCATGACAAAATTCAGGTCCATATGACATTACCATTACTCAAAAAAGGACATTTGATGCTTGACGGTAAAGAGCAAATTGCCAACCTCTTATAAAGCACATTTGTATTTTGAATTATCATAGAAATCTATCTACCTGTTAAGTATTGTTGTAGTAAATGTATGATTCTATTATTAATTAACAGTACAATTGTAGTAAATGTATGATTCTATTATTAATTAACAGTACAATTGTTGTAGTAAATGTATGATTCTATTATTAATTAACAGTACAATTGTTGTAGTAAATGTATGATTCTATTATTAATTAACAGTACAATTGTAGTAAATGTATGATTCTATTATTAATTAACAGTACAATTGTTGTAGTAAATGTATGATTCTATTATTAATTAACAGTACAATTGTAGTAAATGTATGATTCTATTATTAATTAACAGTACAATTGTTGTAGTAAATGTATGATTCTATTATTAATTAACAGTACAATTGTAGTAGTAAATGTATGATTCTATTATTAATTAACAGTACAATTGTAGTAAATGTAGGATTCTATTATTAATTAACAGTACAATTGTTGTAGTAAATGTATGATTCTATTATTAATTAACAGTACAATTGTACGTATATTTCAGTCATTTAAATACAGTGCATGAGGATCTATTGACAATACACAAAACAAGGGAGACAACTACACTCAACACTAGTCTTGACTTTCAACACCTGGCTCACCTTGTTACAGGTAGTCTAATCATCACATATTTGTTTCGTATATCAGACCTTTCAGTAAGGGGCGGTACCAATTACTTTTACCCGCCTAAAATAATATTTGATACCTCCTGATTTTAAAGAGTGTTGTATGAGATATTCATGAAAATTTTAAAAATGTTAATCAAAAGTACTGCCTGTAGATAGTGAAGTACTGGTACAATTGAAAAATATTGGAAGCCCTGGTACAGTGTATATGCTTTTGAGTTAAAAAAAAAAAACCAACACTTTATATCTTTTATATTTATATCTTATCATAAAAAATATCTTTTTACATCATTGGGTAACCTATTACTGATCACAGTTACATGTACTCTCCACTTATCAACTAACTGTCAATGGAAACATTTACATTAATTTCAGAGTTGTTCAGTACAGTGATGTTGTTAAAAGCCGGCGATTTTCGCCAGTTATTGTCCTTTTCTTGCTGGCTATTTTTCAATGAGTAAAAAAAAAATGTGACAAGAAAAATCCATATTCCAATATTATATAAATTATTACATCGTATAATTAATTAATTATGGAATTTGACGGCGGATTAAATCTATTATATCAGCTCCAATTTGGAAATCCCCTTTAGTATATATTTAGTCGCTATTTATAAAATTGTGCGCGTGCACCTAACATTTAGTGAAACATCTGCTATGGACCGCGGCATACAAAACTTTATTTAGTACGCAGATCGCAAAGAGAACACCTCTGTAAAGATCCAAAGGGATAAGAAGAGAGTGCATATGATCTTTAGATACCATCTTTCATTCAAGCTTCTGATCAATACTGCTGTGGTGATCTTTTTTGTAAAAAGCGGAACCGTGTCCCATTAAAACACTGTTTTGTAAACTTTTATATTTTATGTTACGATTTCGACCTTTTTTTTTTAATAACGATCACCTGGATTCGTAAAATTGAGGAGTTTCTTCAGATTTTAAGATACATGAATTATTGGTCCAGGGATAGCAAGCGGATTTATTTTTGAAAATGGGTATCAGTTGGTCACATAAATCAACATCTTGAACATGGCGTCCGATTTTCTCTAGACCACTTCACTTCGGACACTCGGTAGTGGTACCAAATCATATTTTTTTTACTTTAACTACCAAATTTATAAAATTCTAGTTTTAAACTTTTATCTGATATTTTTTTCCCACGAAATAATAATTTTTAAGTGGTTTTCTAATGAAATGAAAATGATGAAAAATCTTTTTTTACTCTGACAAAAAATAATAACGTTACCGTGACTACAATTGACCTCCCCTACCTATTAATGTCCGATCAGACTGAAACAAGCACTAATCACAACATACATGAAAGTGTTAAAAGAAATGTAATTTTCAGTCTGTACAAGGAATAAACCCAAAAAATAATTTGGGTAAAAAACAAATAAATCCAAATGCAAGTTAAAACAAGATAAAAACGTTGTTTCAAATCAAACATTATTGTAAGTCTTTTCTGGTGCATAATTTCTGTTACTAAAGATACACTGCTATAACTAAAAATTGTGAAATGGTGAAATGTTTAATTGATCACAGGTACTCGGGGATAGGATCCCTCATTTGAGCCCCTCCCCCCTTTTTCTTGTGAAATTTTTTTCCCCCGTTTTCTTCTTTTTTTTGTATTTTTGTGATTAACTTGTGCTATATCATCAGAGAAATCTCAATATTTCCTACATTTTACTATCCAGCCCCTGCCATGATATACCTACTTTAGTTAAGTACAGTTCCTTTTAATCTTTTTTACTAAATATTTGCTAAATCAATCTCAATGGACATTAGTAACAATAATTGATTATACAGTAAAAAATAGGACTAGATATAAAGTAATTTTAGCCCCATGAAATGCTCAGAATGCAGGATTTTATACCATTTAAGCATCAGGGGTCCTAGACGGCCCCCAAACACCCGCCTGATTTTTCTGCCGCCTATTCTGAAAATTTTGCCACCTATTCAAAATTTTACTGACAACACTGCAGTAATGACATTTCTCATAACATTACCCAAGTTTTACAAATGGTCGATAGGTCACAAAATAAAAAAAAAAATTATTATAATTTATAAAACCATGTTATTAACCGAGTTGCAACGAAGTTGCAGTCGGCTTATGTTTTGGCGGGAGGGCGTATGTATGTTAGCCTATTTTCGTTAACGCGATAGCGCTCTTAGTTTTTGGCTGATCAACATAATTTTTGGTAGGAATCATTATTATACTATTATTTAGAGCGAGTTCGAAATTCAGATTAATCTATTGTTTTTTTTTCTTGTAAAATCATGGTTTTTTATAGAAAAAGTACATATTTTGAGAATTATCTTTGTTAACGTGATAGCGCTCATAGTTTTTGGCCGATCAACGTAATTTTTGGTAGGAAGCATTATTACACTATTATTTAGAGCGAGTTCGAAATTCAGATTAATCTATTGTTTCTTTCTTGTAAAATTATGGTTTTTTATAGAAAAGTACACAAAATGTACATATTTTGAGAATTATCTTCGTTAATGCGATAGCGCTCTTAGTTTTTGGCCGATCAACATAATTTTTGGTAGGAAGCATTATTACACTATTATTTAGAGCGAGTTCGAAATTCAGATTAATCTATTGTTTTTTTCTTGTAAAATCGTGGTTTTTTATAGCAAAAGTACATATTTTGATAATTATCTTCGTTAACGCGATAGCGCTCTTAGTTTTTGGCCGATCAGCATAATTTTTGGTAGGAAGCATTATGACACTATTATGTAGAGCGAGTTCGAAATTCAGATTAATCTATTGTTTCTTTCTTGTAAAATCATGGTTTTTTATAGAAAAAGTACACAAAATGTACATATTTTGAGAATTATCTTCGTTAATGCAATAGCGCTCTTAGTTTTTGGCCGATCAACATAATTTTTGGTAGGAAGCATTATTACACTATTATTTAGAACGAGTTCGAAATTCAGATTAATCTATTGTTTTTTTCATGTAAAATCATGGTTTTTTTATAGCAAAAGTACATATTTTGAGAATTATCTTCGTTAACACGATAGCGCTCTTAGTTTTTGGCCGATCAGCGTAATTTTTGGTAGGAAGCATTATGACACTATTATGTAGAGCGAGTTCGAAATTCAGATTAATTTATTGTTTTTTTTCTTGTAAAATCATGGTTTTTTATAGAAAAAGTACATATTTTGAGAATTATCTTCGTTAACACGATAGTGCTCTTAGTTTTTGGCCGATCAGCGTAATTTTTGGTAGGAAGCATTATGACACTATTATGTAGAGCGAGTTCGAAATTCAGATTAATTTATTGTTTTTTT
>MJUT01010346.1:352690-374104 GCA_002080005.1 Gigantidas platifrons | reverse complement strand
TAGGGTCATACCCCACCCCCTACCTGAAGTGAACTTTTTAATGGTTCAGATCCCCACCCCTAAACCATATATATTTATGATCAGGGTGACTAGGCAAATTAAATGCATTATAGCTCAGGCCCTAGGGTCATACCCCACCCCCTACCTGAAGTGAACTTTTTAATGGTTCAGATCCCCACCCCTAAACCATATATATTTATGATCAGGGTGACTAGGCAAATTAAATGCCTTATATGCCCCAAGAGTTGAGGCCTGGGGTCATCCCCATCCCCTACTGGAAGTTTTTTTTTAAAATTACACATACATTTTTTTGTAGCTCTGAAACCATTTTGTCGATTTTAACCAAACTTTTCCCAAATGTTCCTTGGGTGATCCTCTTCCAAACTTATGTTCGGTATGTCTGGAGTCCAATCCATCATACATGCATGACTTGTTTATTCTTTAGTTTCATATTTATTTATAAAACAAGACCATATGATTTTGACTTGCAACTCAGCTGTTGCATCTCTGATGCTTTCTCGATTTTTTATACATACTAAAGGTTTCGCATATTATCATGATTTATGTTTTCTGCAATTTTTCACAAAATTACGGATTGTTGAACTGTATCCATATTTGCCAAATTTCACATAAAAACATGTGCTTTGTCTGCCTAACTCCTCTTAAACTTAAGTTAATATGTGAAATTTGTTCATGCCACCATATAGCTGAAATACTGCTGAAGTTGGCATTAAACACCAATCAATCAAACAATCAATCAATCAATCAATCAACCTCTTAAACTTTTGATAATATGCATATTCAAGTTTAGATATTTGAAATACACATCATATGTAACTTCATGTACATTATAGAACTCGCTGGAGCATCATATGTGTATTACAGACAGCAAGCGTATGAATAACAAATGCACTATTTGCACTTAAACCTCTGGTGTCCAAGTGGTGTGCAAGGGCCTGCTTCAGCCTTCAGTTTGTCTTATACATGTTATGTATGTTTCAGAATTACAATCAGACCATGAATTTAACTGTCGACTCAAAGAAGAAATAGAAAATAAGATAAATGAAGGTAAGTTTAGGTGTTTAATGCAACGTTTAACAATATCTCAGTTATATCATGGCGGTCTGCTATTAATGAAGGTTAAAAATAATTCCCGCAGGTTAGGGTTTATGAAGTTTAATGCCACTTTCAATAATTTTCAGTTATATTGTGGTGCTCAGTTTTATTGATGGAGGAATTCGTAGTAACCGGAAGAAACCACCGACCTGCCGCGAGTCACTGACAAACTTGATCACATGATGTTGTATTGAATACACCTCACCTGAGTGGGGTTCGATCTCACAACTTTAGTGGTGATAGGCACTTATTGTATAGGTAGTTGTATGCCCAACTACTATACGATCTGCAAGTCTATATCACCTAGTATGGTAATGGTTTGAATTGTAAGATGTTACGGTTTCACTAAAAACAAAGAAAAAAATTTAAATAACTATTTTACTGAGAAAAATAGTGAAGTTTTAAGTTATTTATAAACGATCATTATATTAAAACTTTCTGAGTATAAGTGAGCTGATTATTGTGTAAACATAACTTTTTCTAAAAACCCCAGCACCAGTCACTTTATTTTCCAATGTATACCTCCTCTTGAAAGGGGCATCCACTGGTGGTGTGATGTAAATGAAATACACAACTTCTCGTAAAGATGGGACGTAAAATGCTAGAAGAATGCCATGCTCCTTGCACGTAATAGAGGCAGTGGCTCCTAATGAGTCAGTGAAGGGTTATAGTGTTTTGTGCCACTATCAACAATATTTCAGTTATATCTTGCCGTTCAGTTTTATTGGTTGAGGAAAATGGAGTACCCAAAGAAAACCACAGACTAGTGGGACTCACGGCATTTTAATTGGGACTCATCAGTTATTTTATTAAACGTTACAGATTTATATCCACTTAGCGTTGGATTATAAAGAGTGATATACAGTATAAGATTTATTATTTGTAAGCTAGTTCTCTTCATGAATGTAGATGAAATACTGCTAGCAACAAGAATGAAACAAAACAAAACTGGTCTAGTGGATATTATATGTCAATTAATAATTCTGTTCACAGCTTACAGAAAGGTTGCTAAGCAACAAGTGATGCTGGGCCGACAATGTAGTGAAAGTTCTAATCCAATAGACAAGGAAAATGCTAACCATCTGATCGATGATTTTGTCAGGCAGCATATCAATCCACAGAAGTTGCCTTTACAGAACTGTAAGGAAAACGTCCACCCACAGAACCTGCATTTTCAGGAAAGTAAGCAGTATGTCCATCCTCAGAATATGTCTGTGCAAAATATTAGTCACAAGAAGCTTCCTCTACGAGACAAGAACTAGTGAATGCATACATTCACAATGTCGTGGCAAATGAGTTGCAATTCACATATCCTGTTGAACAAGTAGTCCCATAGCCATCATATACAGATGGTATTTTGAAATGAATTCCTTTTGTTATATATATTTTTTTATTTGATTTTTATTATTATTACATAATGTCTGCTTTAAGCAAACTATTTGACGTATACAGTCAATCTTGCCGTGACGGTCACCTTAAATCAGTAGTCACCTGCTGTAAACAACCAGCTTAAAACCTTCCTGACTGGATTTACATGTTATGTTCAGATAAGCTATCACCTAACTACTGCGGTCAATGCCGACGGTCACTCATAGTTTATCCCATCGTATCAGTTAATCAGTATATAATGGCCACTTTTCAACCTAAAGAATTTAGAAAATCATCAGTAATTAACTTTCATGTTATTATCAATGGATGGATTTTTATATTGTCAAATCTATTGTTATGGTTGACATCAGTATAATGGTGGGGTCGTCATGGTCATGATCGTACAGTAGTTGGATATACAACTACCTGTGCAATTAGTGCCTATAACCACTAACATTGTGAGTTCTAACCCCGCTCATGGCAAAGGGTACTCGATACAACATTATGTGATAAAGTTTGTCAGTGACTTGTGGCAGGTCGGTGGTTTTCTCCAGGTACTCCGGTATCCTCCACCAATAAAACTGACTGCCACGATTTAACTGAAATATTGTTGTAAGTGGCATTAAACACCATAACCATAACCCTCTGTGGATGAGTGTAGCAATTAAGCTATTAAATTGTTGAATTATTAACTAATTAGCCATACATCGGTACAAAAAGGTAGCAGCCACCATATCTTCCATTATATATTACCTTCCAGTAACAGTACTTTACGAACCATTACAGACCACAACTAACAATCTGATCGACTGATCTTAAAAAGTCAGTCAATTGTCTTATTTGGTCATTTTTCCTTTGTCCCAAAGGTGACCGTTGAATACAAGTTTGACTGTATATTTGTCAAAATATTAAGCCATTATATTTATAAAGTTAAAGAGATATTGTCTACGATTTTTTTGAAAATTTTTAACTGTCCATAAATGATTTGTTTAAGCTATCATTAAACAGTTATGCTACAAAATATATGATTGGTGTTCTTTTTTTGACAAAAAAGACCCAAAACTATCGTTATCGGAATTATTGTTCGGATGACAGAAATTCAAAGTAAAAGTAAAAACGGAAGTTTGGAATTCTCGGGGGTTTAGCTTTGAGGTAAAGAAAATACTGTTAAGATTCAAACACTTCATGATTGTCACGCTTGTTTAATGTTGTTTGAATCATAATGTTTCGTAGTGTATTCGCCAATAATTCGGTGTTTAATCTTCATTTTATGAAGGTCAGTACGGAAAACAACAATAATTTTGGGTATGAAAAAACACAAATGTGGTAGACAATATACCTTTAAGATATAATCAGTTTTTAGAATCAAAAATTTACATAGTTATGTATTGTTAAACTTGGTGTTTTATTATTTGTTTATTTTTAAATGTGGAGAATTTGTAAGAAAAATTTGTATTATTAGTAAGCAAAAAAAAAAATGTGAGAATTAAAAAACAAGGGAACTAATTGCTACCATAGTTTTTGAATATTAGAGATTTAATACTTAAATGAATATGTAAATTAACTCCAAAACAGGAAGTTTACTGATGAATCTACACTGTTATTATTTTTACAACAGTCTGTGCCAAAAACATTTTGACAAACTATCCCGAACAGCATTTTAGAAGAATTTTGTCTATTTGATTAAGCAAATTTTATGCAATTTTTACTAGCCTGAACCAAGTTTTACTAGACTGGGGCATAGGGCTAGTAGTTTTTGCCGCAGACTGTTACAATGAGTACTAAAAATTAATAGCACTTCTTTTTCAGTGTTTATATAAATACATTGCTTTTATTTTTCTGTAATATTAATACAAATGTTTTATACTGCTAGTCTGTTTTCAATGAGTACTAAAATTTAATATCACTTCTTTTTTTGTGTTATAAATATATTGCTATATTAATGTTTTATACTGCTAGTCTAATTACAATGAGTACTAAAAATTAATAGCACTTCTTTTTTTGTTATAAATATATTGCTATATTAATGTTTTATACTGCTAGTCTAATTACAATGAGTACTAAAAATTAATAGCACTTCTTTTTTTGTTATAAATATATTGCTATATTAATGTTTTATAGTGCTAGTCTAATTACAATGGGTACTAAAAATTAATAGCACTTCTTTTTTTGTGTTATAAATATATTGCTATAATGTATTAATGTTTTATAGTGCTAATCTGATTACAATGAGTACTAAAAATTAATAACACTTCTTTTTTGTGTTATAAATATATTGCTTTTATTGCTTTGATTTAATATTAATGTTTTATAGTGCTAGTCTAATGAGATATTCTGCCTTTACACAGGATACGTCTAGAAAAATTCCATATACTGTTGTTTTCATTTTGTTCGTTGGCATCAGTTTTCGTGGATTGGCGGAATATGAGACTATTTTTTTCGTTGTTTTTGATACAATGATAATCATGTCTTTCTCTTGTTATATATGGCTTCTGTGGTGCACTGAATTTCCTGGTTGATGGTATCAACGAAAACCATGAAAATTGGTATTCAACGAATAAAAATGAATTCACAGTAGGTTATATTTTGTGGGTGAAAAATTTCTTAAATTGGCAAGACAAAAAAAAATCATGTGATTTGGTTTTTTTTTCTCAGGATTATGACATAATTTCCATTAATTTACCATTTGGATGTCTACTTTAGAAATAAATCATGGAAGCCAGAATTTGTTGGCGGATATTAGTATTTTATCCCGAGCCGGAAGCGAGGAATAAAATTTATTAATATCCGCCAATCCATGTTAAAACTCAAAACACATTCTGGCTTCCATGATTTATTTCGATTCTGATATTTCTAAGAGTACAAATACGGTAGCATACTTTGATTGGAAGACGGTAATTTATATTTACGCTTGGAAAATGTCGCACACAATTTATGTAACTCGAATAATACTGCACCCTCTATCGGCATTATTCGGGTTGCAATTTATGCTGCCATTGGAAAAGTCTGTCACATTCACAGGCGCATGTGCTAATGAGATTATACCAAATGGATAACTCTCTCGTTTGTTAACAAAGGTAAAGAAGGACGTCATGTTAGAATTAAATTAAAATATTATATTTTAGCATGTTTTTTTTTAATGAATTGCCGAAATACATTATGATTTTTTACCAGCTTTACATGGTGTATGATATGATTGTTTGTGATTGTTATGTTAAGTTTGAATGAAGAATAAACTAATGTTGTCCTAAATTTTATTTTCTTATATTGTATATACCAAGGAGATTTATTGGCTCAGAGCAATTTCCTAAAGTACCAAAATCATTCAACAAATTTTGAAAAATCGAGACAGCATCTATTGTGTAATGGCTAGCATGCTCCTTGTGAGTGCGGTAAATCGTGGGTTCTAGGCCTTGTCGGGTCAAACCAAAGACTATAAAATTGGTATATGCCGTTTTATTTTAAAAAAAAACACAATTTATAACATTTCCTCATCTTCCAAACTTGTCATGTAATTTCTGGAAAATTGTACTTCAGCTGACATAAATTTTCTGATGTTTGACTTGAAACTTACCGTTCCTAAAAAAACAACCGCATCAGTGTTGTAATGGTTAGCATGCTTGCCTCAAAGTGTGGTAGGTCGTGAGTTTGAGCCACAGTTCAAACCAAAGACTATAAAATTAGTACTTTTCGCTTTTCCGCTAAGAATGCAGCACTAAAGAGTAAGAGTAATTACTAGTTGGTTCGGAATCGGAACAATGTGTCAGAGTGGAACGACATGTTCACTTGCTGACTGTTGTTTCGGTGAGATAGTATGATAAAATTATAACCAAGCGCATTGGTTTAGTGCAGCGTGAACAGCATCATCTTGCCATGATATGGCTGAAAAATTGCTTGTTTGGGTGTAAACAACAATCACACACACAGTTCCTAAATAATGTAATTTATGAAAACTACCGGTAGTCAAAATCCCTCAGGCATAGGTACCATTAATAGGATTTTGACTATCCTGTTTAGGCCTCTGGTTTTCTTGCTTCCAAAGACTTAGAATTATTTGGCTTTTCAATCTTTTGACCTTGAGTGTACCTGACAAAGGTCATTCTAGAAACGTGCCATGCACACTAAATTAGATGTGTGTTTTTATTGAATAGGGTGATACATATATTTCAACTATGTCATGTCTTTGTAATTAGGTCTGTTTCTCAGAATCCACACAGGGGCCCTTTCTGGTCGTGATCGTATGGTAGTTGGATTTACAACTACTTGTGCAATCAGTTCCTATTACCACTAAAGTTGTGAGTTCGAACCCCATTCATGGTGATGTGTACTCGATACAACATTATGTGATAAAGTTTGTCAGTGACTTTTGGCAGTTCGGTGGTTTTCTCCGGTTTCCTTCACAAATAATACCGACTGCCACGATATAACTGAAATATTGTTGAAAGTGGCATTAAACACCACTAATGCTGTGACCTTGAAGCCCGCTCATGTTGAGATGTACTCGAATCCAACATTGTGTGATAAAGTTTATCAGTGACTTGCAACAGTTCGGTGGTTTTCTCCGGGTATTCTGGTTTGCTCCATCAATAAAACTGACCGCCACGATATAACTGAAATATTGTTGAAAGTGGCATTAAACACCATAAACCAAGCAAACCAAACCAGATTCTACACATAATAGGTCATTCATAACTAGTCCACACATCCATCCTGCAAGTAACAAAAAGCTAGATGTCACTAAACCTTTACCTTATTTTCATCCTGATAAAATTAATTTGGTGTGAAGGTCCGTTTTCCTGATATATTCATCTTGGAGTATGAGTGCATGTCACTTGAACTTAACCTCATCTTCATAATTCATTGACTATGGAATTTGTGTCAAGTACTTACGATAAGGTCTATTTTTTGGTAACCAGACATTGTAGGTCAAGGTTAACCATACTTATATTTATAAATCATACAGTAAACATCAGCCAGCTGTCTAACCTTGACCTCATTAACATATGGTAAATGTAAAAATTTGAGTTTTGCTATTGTTCATTGTCTAAGCAAGTTGGAGGTTTTCTCTGGGTACTCTGGTTTCCTCCACCAATAAAACTGACAGCCACGATATATAACTTAAGTAATGTTGAAAGTGGCTTTAAACACCATAACATCTCCCTCCTGTAAGTAGGAGATGAGGTTCCTGGCCAGGTAAAATAAAAATGTATTCTGTCTTCCATTTGTCAATTAAAGCATTTTATTATTTATAGATCACTACTAACGCTGTGAGTTTGAATCGTTCTCAGGCGGGATGTACTCAATACACCATTATGTGATAAAGTTTGTCAGTAACTTGTGGCAGATTAGTGGTTTTCTCTGTTTTCTTCCACCAATAAAACTGACTGCCACGATATAACTGAAATATTGTTGAAAGTGGCATTAAACCCCGACTCTAAACCCCTATTATTTATAGAGACACAAAAATGATATGATGATAAAGGTTTTATTATGTAACAATTAGNCGCGGTCGTTTCCAATAAAAACACACATAAAACATTTATCTATATAACTGTCAATATTTTACGACATAATATCATTTGAGAAATTGTCTTCCCAGAATACTTTAATAAGAAAATATTTTTATTTGTTGCTCTTTACTTGTCCCCGGACAAGCTAGCCAGGAAAATCTACTTGTCCGGCAGGTTCTATGTACGAGTCGGACGAGTCGGGCATGGCAATTCCACAGCCCTGATTAGATAAACACAAAATCAACAACAATACGATAAATTAAAGAATTATCTTCTATAAATAAACATTAAATCATTGACCTATGTCATCAAAATCAGTAAAGTCAGATAGCCCTCATAAAGTCATGTAAGATGCAGTATGATATCTGGAAATTCATTGATTTTGAGTGAACTCATTAAAAAATATTTTACAGTGATATCTGTCTATACCGAACCCTGAATAAACCGAAATCCTGCTTAAACCGAACTTTAAATCAAGTCCCAATGCATGAAATCTTTGTTAATTCAATCTGTATAAGCTAAACATCTGTCTATTTTGAACAGAAAAGATGGTTCTAAGGAGGTTCAGTTTAGACAGGTTTCACTGTGTAATCCCATCATATAATTTCTGTTTATATCTTAAATCAATTAAAGGAAAACTCCATGGTCTTAACAAGTTAGCGTGAATATTTAAATGACATTAACTAAAAGACATTTGTGTTAATGAATGCTAAAAATAATATACCGTCAGGTAGAATTTGGTGATTGAAGTTGCCTGTTGCACCAAACAATGGGGATCGCCATTTTTCAACACTCTACAATAAAACGATCGACTCTAGAATGTGAGAAGATAAGGGACATAATCCATTCTCGGATTATACCTAAAATTAAAGCTCTTCCGAAAGAGCTGTGACGTATTAGTGCCGGTATCGTATATTATATCAGTATTGATCAGTTGCGATTTTATCATTAAAAATTATGTAAATCGTAAAATAACGTCGTATATTTATCTTTTGATATTTACAAAATCATTACGACTTCATGTTAAGCATTTTATTGCACTAACGAAATTAAAAGGGAATATGTGAGAAGAATTTTTTTGTGTAATTACCCTTGTCAACACATCGACCAGTGATCTCGAAAAACACGGGAAAGTACGACAGCATTGGGGACAAAAAGGAAAAAAAAACATGTGTACGCATAAAATGAGTTAAAACTGACAGTTATTTAAACTATATGGCCAATCACGTAAAACATGAAATTCTCTAAGATGAAATTATACGTAGACCCTCCCCCCTCCCAATACAAATAAACTCATTGTTTTATGAAAATGTAACATTGGATGGGAATATTAAGAAAAAAATTTAGAACGATATACGATTATAAACATTGTATTGCAGTTGATCTTATATTAAAACATAACCAAACGGGCACGATGTTGGGAAGAGTCAGATACATGTTATTTATTCAACTAACATGATCCGGCCGTGTGACGTCACATCAATAGGTGTCATGGCCGCTTACACTACAACAGGAAATTCCAAATATTCACATTTTTAATTGGGTATATTAATGTTAATAAAGGTGCTTTTTTTTATTTAAAATAATAAGTTATTTATGAATAAAAAGTGATAATGAATTGAATTAAAACAACTTTTCAACTGACTGGAGTATTCCTTTAAGTCCAATAGATTTTCGTCATCCAAGGGTTATGATCCACCTCCCTAAGAGGAGGGTAGATGGATCGTTTCCCTTGGCTAGCGAAGATGGGTGCAATACTGAAGCTGAATAAATAATTCTCTATATTGCTCCATATTATTATATTATGGACAGGGTACAAATACTTTTACATTGATATTAAAAGGGGTTTTGTTGCTGTGATTTTTCCTTCCCAAATGCATTATACAACTTGTTCTATATATTGCATAGCTCTTTATATCTGCGGTGCCAAGCTTTAGTGGTTTTATGAATACAATATATTGGCAGTTTTATGAAAAGAACAAAAATTAATTGAGTTTTTGCTGTTATCACCTATACATGTACAAGTAATCAATTTCACGGAACTGTAGATAAATGTTTGTTTCATGTCTGATGGTTACTTTCCTAATGATCAAATCAGCCAATAGCGCCAAAATAAAACCACTGCCAAATATAGGCACTATACAATAGTAGGTTTCTAAAGATATTTGAAGATAAGAAATAAATAATTTTACTATTGTAATCAAAGTTGTAATAAAATACATGACTGTATCTAACAATAATTATGGGTATAATTCTAATTGTCCCCTCCTGGACCCTCACTTA
This sequence comes from Gigantidas platifrons, assembly GCA_002080005.1. NCBI lineage: Eukaryota > Metazoa > Mollusca > Bivalvia > Mytilida > Modiolidae > Gigantidas > Gigantidas platifrons. The sequence continues at coordinate 363,827 of MJUT01010346.1, read as the reverse complement.
TACTGGTCCTGATGATGTAGGATATTACATTTAACCTGGTACACAATAACTGTTTTTGCTTCAGTAAATTTTCTTCTAATTGTTTAGCTTGTTCAATCATTTTGTCTAGACGCACTGGACAGAAATCCTCAAAATTTTCACTTTCTCTGAAAATATAATTCATATTAAAACAATATAATTATAAGCTTTTTCTCATTATATTATAGCATGCTAGAGGCTGTTATGACCGTGATTGTATGGCAGTTGGATTTACAACTACCTGTGCAATCAGTGTCTATCACCATTAAAGTTGTGAGTTCGAATTTCGATCAGGGCAAGGTGTACAACATTATGTGATAAAGTTTTTTAGTGACTTTTGACAGGTCAGTGGTTTTCTCCGGGTCCTCCGATTTCCTCCACCAATAAAACTGACTGCCACGATATAACTAAAATATTGTTGAAAGTGGTGTTAAACACCATCAAACAAACAAACATATAGCATGCTGATTCACTTCCTGCAAATAAATCGAGATTATTTTTCTTGTGTGTATTCCTGTTTCATTTTTCCAGTCTTATATTTACATATTAGATGGGTTATCCATTAAAAAGCCCACAGTTGCTTATCAATCCAATAACTAGACACTAAAGGGGAACATTAGTTAAATGATCAGTACGTTAGTGGAGGAAACTCATGCAGAACTATTAGTGATGCATTGGTAGATTTAGGTAGAACTACAACTACCATATGTGATCATGGGCCCTGACAGCTACCATTGTAAAGGGAGATAATTTATGGTTCTTACTGTCCAGACATGTAATATACATAACCAAATATATCTTGGGACCGTTGTGGTCGTTATTGTATGGTAGTTGGATTTACAACTACATGTGCAATCAGTGTCTATTACAACTAAAGTTGTGAGTTCAAATCCCACTCAGGCAAGGTGTACTTGATACAACATTATGTGATAAAGTTTGTCAGTGACTTGCAGCAGGCAAGTTTTCTCAGGGCATTCCAGTTTCCTCCAATAAAACTGACCGTCACGATATAACTGAAATATTGTTGAAAGTGGCATTATACCCCATAACCACCCCCCCCCTCCAAATATATCTCCCATATAAAATAATACAAGGGAGATAATGGGGTATGGAAATAGATTGTAAAAGCTGGTAAAAACTTGTGTTGATCATATTATTAAGTTTCAAATATCATTTACCTCTTATAAAGCCACTCTCACCAAAGTCATTCGTTCTGATCAGGCCAGATTTCAGCTGCACAAAGATAGTAAAATACTAGAAAATTTTCCCATTAAAAGAGACAACCCTCTTATAATGCCACTTTTTCATGGTAGATGGGGGGGGGGAGGGGAGGGACTAATAAGAGGCCTAAAGAAGGGGACTACTGTAATATAGTGCCTATAGCAAGTAGCCATCAGGTTTTGCATTTGATAAATCTCAGCTTTGCTATTTATTTTATGAATTGAGTCGGCAATTTCATTGTTTCAGCCTTTCTACTTTTTTTAATGACCATACCTGAACATATTGGACCATTGATTGTACAACATTTTGTTTTCTTGTCCAAGATCTGAAAAGATATGAATATTATAAATTTGTTTTCTTTGTCAAAGTGTATGGTTTATATTTTGATATCATAATAGACATGTATAGGCGTGGTGGTTTAATTTTCTAAAAGTCCAATGTATTTTGTCACTTCATGTTTACAGATAATTGTATTAAACTATCAAGTTTTCTTTCAAATTACACAATGGGTCTCAAGAGGATATTTTAATATATGTGATTGTCATAATAATGACAGTATTTATTAGGCTACTTCACTCTTTTACTCTATCTTGTCGATAGTCGTGCATAACTTCTATGCACCAATTTATTTACAAATAACAATCCAGATCTAGTATACTGTATAGAGTTTGTCTTTTGCAGGTTGCAAATTTAAGTTATTTTGGCATTTTGTAACCTTAGCCAATTTTGGCTATCTTGTTTTGGCTATCCTGTTTTGGCAATCCTGTTTTGGCCATCCTGTTTTGTCTATCCTGTTTTGGCTATTCTATTTTGGCTACCATGTTTTGGCCATCCTGTTGGCTATCCTGTTTTGGCCCTTTGGTTTTCTTGCTAATAGACTCTTAAATAATTTGGTTTTCCAATCTTTTGACTATGAGTATACCTGATGAATGTTCTTCCAAAATAACACATAAATCTGGTAAAGAGGATTTTAAACTAGCCATTTACAGCAGGTGACAGCTAATTCAAGGTGACCGTTAAGGTGCGTTTGATTGTATAAACTTAATTACCTTTACTTTAATGAATTTGGAAACCACTGATAAACTTTCAACAAATTATTTTAAAAAGTTCTGAAGTACTCAAACAAGTTTGTCAGTGACTTGCAACAGGTCAGTGGTTTTCTCTGGATACTCTGCTTTCCTCCACCAATAAAACTGACCACAAAGATATGACTGAAATAATGTTGAAAGTGGCATTAAACACCATAATCCTAACCATAACTCTCAAACCGGTGGTAAAAAGATATGAAAACGTCTATCTCAAATACGTAATAACTACCTTGTACCATTTCACCAACAGACATTCCAGATCTGTCTTTTGTATCGGGGATATCTTCTGAAGGTAGATCATCTAATTGTAATTGTATTTCTTCTGCTTCATATGACTGTTGTTGATAATCATTAGTTGCATCTAAAAATATATTATACAGTAAATAAAGGGTTTGAAGGTCAGAATCCCTAAATCGAAGAAGGACAGACAACATAATGACCAAAAGATTTATGTCTTCATTGGCGGTCCAAAGTAGCAAGGTGCTATAAGCATATCTGGTGTAGTAGAACATACAAAATAATTTTCACTCAATTTTCTTGCTGATGATGCTTTGTTTATCAATAAGATAATGCTACAGGTTTATATGGCTGGGAAGGAAGGGGGGATAATTGTGTCTTGAATTTCTTGCTGATTCTGTCTCTCTTGTTTGTCAAAAGTAGCAAGCCACTATATGTCTATCTGGTGTAGAAGGACATATAAAAATAATTTCTCTCAATCTTCTTGCTGATCGGGCCTCGTTTATTGATAACATAATGTTACAGGTATATCTGGGTAGCTAGAAGAGTAGGGGAGATAATTGTGTCTTGAATTTCTTGTTGATTATGTTGTTTTTGGTTGTTCAATATAGCAAGTTGCTATATGTAAATTAAGAAATAATTCATGGCAGGCATAGAGTTGTGCAAATTTACACATGTGCTGGGCCTTTATATTCTAATCTTACCCCGAGTGAAAGCGAGGGGTAAAATCTAAGAATATAAAGGCCCAGCCCATGTGTAAATTTGCACAACTCTATGCCTGCCATGAATTATTTTGATTCTAATATGACAAATACGGTAATTTTTATGACCCTAGGACACCTTAGAATCCGCCATACAATGGCTGTTCCATTTAGCCCCCTTCACATATGATGACGGAATCGGCGCAATTTGAGCACATATATTAAATCAAACTCCTATTGTGTGAGTAATAATATTATAGATTTTTTTCATTTGTTTTTAAAATTTACCTTTGGGGATTCCCAGTATGCACACATACATTCCATTGATGTGTGTCACGCATGAATAACAAAATGCACTAACCTTCATGTATTGTTTACAGTACTTTTTCCTTCATTGATAACTAGACGGTGATGTAATTAAGTTATTGATATTTTCCAATTTGATGGCATTTTGCATTTAGCTACTTAAACAAGTAAAATACTCAAAAAATTGTAAAATAAATCAGTAACCAACTTGTGTCAATATCACCAGCATGCCTTGTAAACTATGTCACAGGATGACGATAAATTAAGATAGATGGTTGTCTTAAGTATTTTTTCCGATTTTTTTTTTATATGTGTAGTTGTTGTGTATGACCTCACGGAAACGACCTTGTAGGCTTTTATTCATTACAGAAACTTTTTAAATTATGTTTTTTTTTATTTTAAGGACTTTAAAAATACGCTATATGCCGGTGTTTTGTTTGTTTACACTCGGTCGTCACAGTAATTTCACAGCGGGAGTCACATGGAACAGCCAGATTTGTTGTGTACTGCACTTGCACTAAATATAGAGATATCGAGTATTATCATGCGTGCCGTTTCATAGACATCATATTAGAATCTGGTGTAGTAGCACAATAATAATTTTACCTTCGTTTTCTTGTTCATTAAGTCTTGGTTGTCCATATTGGCATGATGTAATAGGTATATCTGGTGTAGCTGGACACAAAAAGCCATCCTTCTAAAATAAATATAAGGTGCATATGTACATGTACTTACAAGATTTTTTTTTTAACATGAGTTTATTTCAAACTGTTAAATAAAAAGGAAGTATTGTTACATAAATTACATTCAGGACAGTATATATCAGAGATATATTTTTCCCTTTTTTAAAATGAATTAATCCGAAAATTGCTGGACACAGTCAGGACAGGTCTAAAATGTACCTTTTGATGATCCAGCTATTTTTCATTAATTTTCAGTTATTTTATTTTCTAACCAGAATCATCCCTGATATATATAATATATATAGATTATCACCTGGCCTTTTTCATATTAGATCCCTTATCAACCCTATGATATATCAGTAAGAGAGCAATCACAAAAATGAATGACAGCATAAAAATGGACAGTACAATACCAGGGTCAGTGAATAATTGTACTATGTTGTAAACTGACTACTAGCTAAGAAGGTAGAATCTGTTGGTTTGATACCTTTAACTTTTAGACATTGTATGATCTAGATTGAGTTCATAATCACACGATAGTTCACTATCCTAAATAAAATCAATTCTGAAGAAATAAATTGCTCAAAAGCTAATGAAATTAAGGTAAATAAGTTACATCTATTTTTCTTCTCTTTGGTGATGCACTGGCTTGTTCTGTATCAAGTACCTCTGGATAGGATAACTCACTGCAATAAAAAAACAATTCTCATTAAAAATTGTCCTGAAGATGCTGAAGATATTTAGTATTGATGAAATACTAGTACATTTTGTATATATATGAAATTTACACATGATGATCAGCTTCAAGGGTAAAAGAGGAATGCATAAAGAAGAAAGAAAAGTGCAATATTTCACATTTGGGTGTCTCAGAGTGATCTGTAGTTTAATGCCAACTCAGCAATTTTTCAGTTGTATCATTGCAAGAACAAGTTAATTTTCAAAGAGATGATGATGAGATCTGCTTTGTACTTGAGCAACACGTTTAGTTGGATTTTTATAGTGCTAGCTCACTGAAACAACAGTCCATGGATAGACATGTCGCCCCACTCGGACACATTATCCTGATTCTGAGCCAACCAGTCTTTGCTCTTTCTCCTTAATGCTGCATACTTACCTGAGAAGCCACAAATGCCAATTTTATAGTCTTTAGTTTGACCTGAGCGGGGTTCGAACACACGATCTACAGCACTCCACATTTGGTTTTCGATAAACTAGAGTGAAACTGGTCTAAACTGATCCTTGAATCTGGCTAGATCTATATAAAACAAACATTAAATAAAGTCTCAATGTAGGAAATCTTTGTTCATTTAACCTGTCTAAACCAAAGACCTGTCTATTCTGAACACAATATCTGGTCCCTGTGACATTTGGTTTTGGAACTGATTGATACATATACATTTGTATATACATATATGATTTTTCCTATTATAAATTGTAATGGATGGAAAACTGAAGGAAACCAGTTTGATAAACAGATTGGAGAGATGATTTTTCCTCCATTTTTTGAAAGTATTTTTCTGGCTGAAATTAGCATGGGGTGGTCATTTCAAAATGATTCTCTTCCATTTTGTTCAGATATGATATACATGTATATAATAAATAATGCCTTTTATTTTAACTCACTACATGTAGTTGCACTACAGTAAGGCCATAATAAAATACCAGTGTTTCCACTAACCATATGACCCTAAATTTTAGTGCCTAACATTAAGTTTTTATTTTCATTTTTGGCACTGTTAAAGTCAAATCCTTGTCCTGTATATAACCTAGGTAACCTGTTTTGTGAGTGACCATATGCACATGAAAATGGCTATTGTGAGACTATGAAAGTGTTACTAAGCTGCTTTGCATAGTATGAGCAATTCAATAAAAAGTCACAATCATATTTATCACATCATTATATATTCATGACATAAGGTCACTTGCATGTGACCCCTAGTAAAAAGATATCCTCGGATCTCCCACGATGTGACATATCAATAAAGGGGGGCAATTGAGAGATGTGAATTTAATCAAATTGTAGCAACAGTTTGACACAACAATGCAGATTGAATTTTTCAACACCCAATATATATCTTACCTCTCAGATTGGTTGCAGCTTTCATTGTCATTATAATTATCATAAATAGAATCTAGAAGTTCTAAACTTTGCTCATTGGATATCTCAGTCTGAAAAAAAAAGTGAGTTAACTGAGTGAGTGATTGTTGCTTAATGCCAAGTGAGCAATTTTCAGCTATATCATGGCGAGAACAAGATGCATTTCCATGAGATGATGATGCCCGCTTCGTACTAGACCAACACACTGTTGAATTTTCATAGAGCTAGCTCCCCGAAAGAACAGTTTACAGGTAAGCATGTAACTGAAAAGCTGTATTATACATGGCAATGCATTTTTACCTGATTGACAGATTTCTGAAACCAAAAATAGTTACATGTTTTTTTCAGTGTCCATATATATATACAATGTTATATAAATTAATTTTAGAGTCACATGTCATTTTATACGTGTTTTGATTGGTTTAAAAAGTTGAGGTTGTTTGTCAATGAACGGAATCTAAAAATAGATGCCATTCTCAATGCATCGTGTGCCGTTGTCATCAGGTGATTTTCTTTAAATGAGGCACCTTTGGGGTTATTTAAATTTATTTCCGATTATTTGCCTTATTTTGAAAAAATAAATATATTTTTCAATATCATAACAAATAAGGTTTGAATTAATTTATAAGGATTGATCAAAATTATTTGTTCGGTTCATTCGGAATAACCTCAATCAGGTTGTACACACCCTTGCGATCAATCCTTTTGTAGACATTATATTTTGGTCTAAACGAAAGTCTTATGACAAGATGTCTAGGCTATAATGTATCATTCACTTCTCAAGTCGTACCTGCTCTTAATAATGAGAAAAACTACAGGCGTGTAAGCTAATTTGATGCATCTGATAATTAGATTCAGCATTATTTCAAAAATTATGTTCGATGTTTTGCTTAGGTGCTCAGCTGTTAATTTAATAAATTAAACATGAAAAATATCTTTACGATTATAAGTTGAACATTTTTTTTATGTGGATTTGCTGTGATAAAACGAAATTTAGCTAAGGTTGCACCTCAGGATATCATGAAAGTTTTCCTAGACACAATTTTGGTTAGATTAAGCTATATTTTGGCGTGTTTGTAAAACTAATTGATATCAATGTCTGTACCAAATTTCATTCTTCTATGGCAATCAGAACATGGATGGTGTATAGGGGTACAATTGTACGTCTAATTAGCCTACATGGTATTCACCCGTAAAAAGGGGGGTTGGGCACTTTGACAATTAATTTTGGGAATCATTGCCATATTCTTCAGAAAAAATAGATATCTTCTGATAGACAAAATGTTATTCTATGCCCTTCTAAAAACCTATTCGAATTTTCTTCTATGAATGTAGAGTACCCTTACTAAATTAGCCAATAGCATTATACATTGTTGAAGCAGGACTTTTGTAGAGAAAAAAATAATTCCCACTAGCCTATATCGGTATATGACTCACAGGCACTTGTTTCTACCAATGGGGGCCCTTCCTCCCTCTTACTATTACCCTGGAACTAATACTAATAGTAAGAGGGATGAAGAGTTCCCCATTGATAGAAACAAGTGGCTGTGATATGACTAATAAATGTTGCATTCTGTCACAAAATAAGCAATCCTATTGTAATTCTTTAAAATTTATATATTAAGGAAAATAAATCTTGAAACAAATTTTCATGATCTGAAATGACTGGGGAAAACAAGGATAAGATTCAAGTGTTTGGAATAGCCTACTGAGTACTATGATATAGCATGTTATTTTTGTTGATACTGTCTTGGCACCGGTGTTCGCGCATCCGGTGAGTTCGCCCATACGTATTGTACATGTAAAAATTGCAAAAAGTTAAGATGGAGACTACTGGTGTGTGAGGATTAATTCTAATTATATTAAAAGATATCAAATGTTTTCAAATTTGAGCTTATTTTGAAGGAATAGGTATAAATTTTAATTTCGAAAACGTTCAAAATAAAATCTTTCCTTTATTCATTTTAAGAACCATCCAAAGTATGCATGTGCGACATCACGGACGTTGCAACATTTGTCAAAAATCGAGGGTTGGTTTGTTTACACTTCGTTTTCACTGAAATGTTAAATATTGCAGCGGAATCCGGATAAAGACCATAAAGATAATACTTCAATGTATTTGAGAATGATTTAAATTAATTCAGTAAAATTTTGGTAAGCTGTGAAATTAACCACTGAACCCTTAGGTGCGCGAACACAACGGACGGCTCAGTATTTGTAAAAATGAAAATAAAATAAAAATAAAAAATCAAGTAGGGGGTAGTAAAAGTAAAAAACCACAATACGATTGTGGAAAACAAAGTCATCCCCTGTTCATCACTTAAATATGCTTGTTTTTCTCAAAAGTTCAGACCTTTTCAAGAGACATTGATGAAGTAATGTCTATCTTGAACACCAGTGAAAGTCAAGCTTTTAGCAGAAGAAACTTTTGATATCAATTGTGACTTCACACGAAAGAGTTCTCAATTTTTGTTACCTCCCTTTGACCAATCAAACTCGGAAATTAAAAATGAAAGTTAAATTTTTACTTCGCCTGGACCAAATGTCTATGTGAAGTATTGCTATCACCGTGTTCGTCCGTTTGCCTGTTCTATTGACCTATATCTCTCACAAACCACGAATCTGATTAAAACCGATCTCTCACTAGCTCATCTTTACTGACATGTATTGGAAAAATAACCCACCACACTGTCCAAACAGTTCCAAAACTTTTAAACGGACAATAAAAAACAAATTAAATAGCACTATCTTTATTTTAACAAATGATAAAGTGAACCATGAACTCTTATTCAATAAGCTATATCACCATGATCACGATGGCATACAACATGAGGTGATCTGCAGGGGCGGATCCAGGATTTCAAGTTAGGGGGGCGCACTTCAAAAAATCGCGCCGAGCGGAGCGATGCGCGAAAATTTTTGGGGTATTTCGTGTGAAAAATCACGATTTTAAGCAAAAAAAAAATATTTTTTTCAATTTTAGGGGGGGGGGGGCGCCCCCCCTTGAATCCGCCCCTGATCTGTGGATATTACTACGGAATATGTACAAAAACCTAATTAATATAAAGGTAAAGTGGAACAATGGCATATCAGAGAATGTTGAAGTGAAACAGGGAATAAGACAGGGAGCAAAACTCTCAACAGGCATGCATAAAATATACAATAACGGTGACGGTCCGATAATCCGAACGTCCAATAGTCCGAAGGTTCTATAGTCCGACGGTTGGATAATCCGAAACCCAAATAGATTTTTTTTTTAATTTAATTTTTATTCCGACAGTAGCTCGATAAACGGTTTACATCCCGCCGTTTTTAAGCATTTTCAATTGATGCATTCACACCGTGTCCAATGCCACATTAGGGGACGAAGATGAACATAGTCCGGGGACAGAGATCCGAAGCGGCGAAAACGAGGTTAGTTGGTATAATTTTGCAAATTTCTTGAGTTCTGTAATTAGCTAAGTGTAAAATTATACCCAGCGGAACACTCTGATCATCCACGAAGATATTGAACCCATTTTGCATGCGCAAGTTGTCCTGGAAATAGTCAAACACTCAAACACAATGTTGTGACGGTCCTCAAAATCGGAATTCACCAGTGTTTTCTGTACGATTACGCCTTACATGCAGCATTACACAGTGGTCACTGTTGTCATATAGTGTGTCCAAAACGGGGGCTATAATGATTTATAGTCATTACGGCAGCATAACGTGCCAATAATCTTTTTCGCACAAAATTACGATGTGACGTATGGGGACAGAACTAATGTAGCCAGGGGATAGTGATCAGCTTTGCAAAAACGGTTTATTGCAGCTGTTCTACCCTTTTAGCGTTCTCAATGGTTTACATTTAGTATTTAAGCTACATCCTGTTATGTGTATTCCCTTTCCAACACGATAAGACACACCTGGGACTAATAGAATAATTTGTTTATTAGTCCCAGGACACACTGAGCATTTGTGTTGTTTCGTTTACGACAACAACTTATATCACCGTAAAGATATCATGTTGTCTTCCATTTACATCGATAGCGTGGAGTTGGGTTCGTTTTGCCATGGAATAAGATAAGACACTGGCTCATACTTACATTTGACGTCAAATATGAAGTCCGCAATATCGATGCTGATTAAAGTCGCGTATGATACTAGATCCTTTTGAAAAACTAAATTAGAGACTGAACACTGTTGCATACCTGACTTCAAACGCAAGTAATAGGCAGTGACTGAACGACCCCCGTGGCTCAACTCCACCCTCAAATGACTTTTTTTTGTGTATATAGTTTTGTCTTTTTTCCCTGTCATTGGATGTATAGAGTTTTACAGTGAATTATATTCATTTTAATGTGTAAATATGTAAGAAAATATCAACTGTTTTCAGAGACCACGATTTCGACTGCAAGGAAAGAAACCAAAGGCTCTCAAGAGCCTGAATCGTTCACCTGGTTATAAAAAGAACCAATTGGTCCTATATAAAAACTATGTCCTGCAGTGGTAGTCATCTTGCAATTCCGATTAACATAAAAAACACAAAGTTTGTAAAGGACCTTCCAATTGATTGATGCACAGTTTAGGTTCAATCAGTACAATAGCTTCAGAGAAGAAAATACTTCTGTATTTTCCCATATGGTCGGTCCTGTGTTAATACTATGACATGTGCTGGCAGCCATCTTGGATTTCGGATCGGCATAAACAAAACGTTTTAGAGGACCTTCAAATGATCATTCCTGGGCAGTTTGGTTTCAATTGTCCAAGTGGTTTCAGAGAAGAAGCGTTTTGAAACATTTT
>MJUT01010346.1:339643-352466 GCA_002080005.1 Gigantidas platifrons | reverse complement strand
TTTGTAGAGGACCTTCCAATAATCATTCATTTACAGTTTGGGTTCAGTCAGTTCATTAGTTTCAGAGAAGAAGATCTTTGAAATTTCAGCCAATCAGATCATATTATTGGCCCTGGCAGCCATGTTGAATATTCGAATGGAACGGAAACAGACACTTTGTAGAGGATCATCCAAGGAACATTCCTGCTAAGTTTGGTTCCAATTGGCCCAGAGGTTTCGGAGAAGAAGCTTGAAATATGAAAAGTTTACAGACGACGGACGCCAAGTGATGGCAATAGTTCACCTGAACCTTTGGTTCAGATGAACTAAAAAGGTGAGCCGTAAAATAACGTTCGGAAGCATTGCGGAACAATGTTTAATTTCGATTAATCTACCTGAAAGATGAATCTATACAGAATTCCATAGGGTATGTAGATCTGTAATCGCTCATATAAATATGTCTTTTGAACAGTTTTCTTTCCAAAGGAAACACCTGCTGATGAAGAGCTGCATACAACAACAACAACAAAAAAACGATGAAGCAGTCAGAAACGATATGTAATTCCCTCGCTCTGAAAATTTAGTTTAATTTACTATCAGCTGCTTTACTCGCAGAGACGCATCTGCTGACCAAACATCAACGATGTACTACATTTAGTATCCTACCTCTGGATCATAACGCAAAACTTAACCAGAGTCAGTAATGCTGAAAATATAGGTCAATCTGACCCAACTATCAGCTGCAGCTTTATCACTCCCAACCAAAGACGCATCTACTGACCAAATATCATTAACGTATGACATGTAGTATCCTAGCTCTGGACCTTAATACAAAACTAAACACAAACCTTATAGCGTTGATTACTGTCCCCTGACTACACGGACGTCTCTGTCCCCATACGTCACATCGTAATTTTGTGCGAAAAAGATTATTGACACGTTATGCTGCCGTAATGACTATAAATCATTATTGCCCCCGTTTTGGACACACTATATGACAACAGTGACCACTGTGTAGTGCTGCATGTAAGGCGTAATCGTACAGAAAACACTGGTGAATTCCGATTTTGAGGACCGTCACAACATTGTGTTTGAGTGTTTGACTATTTCCAGGACAACTTGCGCATGCAAAATGGGTTCAATATCTTCGTGGATGATCAGAGTGTTCCGCTGGATATATTTTTACACTTACCTAATTACAGAACTCAAGAAATTTGCAAAATTATACCAACTAACCTCGTTTTCGCTGTTTCGGATCTCTGTCCCCGGACCATGTTCATCTTCGTCCCCGAATGTGGCATTGGACACGGTGATTCAGTGTACACATTTGTAACTAAGTTGTATCATTTATGCATGATCTGACAGGTAATATCTTTGCCATTCTCTTTAATAGTGCTTCTCCGAGAGATGATGAATTTCCCATAAAGGTACAATGTAAACTTTGACCATGATCTTCACCAAACCTATTATTGGTTGATTTAAAAAATATATTTTTGGTGTTTAACGCCACTTTCAGCAATATTTCAGCTATACCATGACGACCAGTTTTAGTGGCGGAAGAAGCCGGATAGAACCACCGACCATGTGCAAGCAACTGGTAAACTTGATCACTCGCGACTGCACCTTTCTTTGTATTTTACAAAGCTGGACGCGAACCCACGCCGTATTGGTAATAGGTTTATATGAGTTGTTAGGTAAGCCAACTACCTAACTCATTAAGCCACCCGGGCCCTCCCTATTATTGTGTCCGTCGTGATCTCGTGGTAGTTTGATATATAACTACCTATGCAACCGGTGCCTATCAACACTAACGTTCGAATCCCGCTCAGGCGAGACGTACTAGATACAACATTATGTGATAAAAGTTTGTCAGTGACTTGCGACAGGTCTGTGGTTTTCTCCACTAATAAAACTATATCCACCACGATAAAATACAACTGAAATATTGTACCATACCCTCCCCCCCCAATAATCTATAGCTATTAACTTGTGCGCATGACTTTGTTACCCAGAAATATGTTTGGTATTACTTGGTTTCTTATTTTTTTTCAGATATATAGCAAAATATATTTCCACACCTTCATGTTTGCTTCCGTAGAACATTCATAGGCAGGGGCGCTTCCCCTAAAATTGGAAAAAATAATATTTTTTTACGTAAAATAGTGATTTTTCAGACGAAATACCCCAAATATTTTCGCGCCTCGCTCCGCTCGGCGCGATTATATTAAGTGCGCCCCCTAACTTAAAAACCTGGATCCGCCCCTGATAGCTGGATCTCCTGATTGATAGATACATATATTACAAACTTCATTAAAAACCCTTAGGAATGTTGTTGAGAAAAAAGGATTCAAATATTGACTATCAAAATATCTGAAGTTATATGACTGCTGTGCCAGACTTCGTTGGGAAAATTTCTGCCAAATATGGTTAAAACCTGTTCAGTGGTTATAAAGAAGATGAACATGTTTCCCATAGAGTTTCTATGTAAACCGTGACCTCTACTGTCGGTTATTTTCGATCGACATCTGATTTGAACATAAATACCCAGTTTCATTTCAATATCGCAATAGCTTCTTCAGAGTAACCCCCCCCCCTATACACAAGAAAAACTCTTACAGAACTAATTTAAAAAGGTACATTTTGAAATTAAACTTTCTCTTAAACATCTAGTTTTAGGATACACAATTTTTGATAAAGAATATTAATAAGGTTAAAAGTAAGTAAAAATATCTATTCAAATGTGTTGTTTAAAAAGATACAAAAGTGTATTGAAAAGTAATTATAAAAAAGAATATGATATGTGTTGTAATATATTATTTATATACAAATGTACGTTGATTATTCCCTGGATAATCAATGATGGTTTCACAGGGTAACTTCAAAGGAGCTTGGACTTTGACATCTTCGCTAGCCAAGGTTTACGATCCGCTCTACTGAAAATGAATACAGCAGATCGGAACCCTTGGATACACAATTTTTGATAAAGGCATTTTATATTTTATAAATATTTTTATGGCACATCACATTAGAATTATCTGAATTACTTCCCTTTGAACAGTACAATTTTTCAGAGTTCATTAATGGCTTGACTGCGCATGTCCTAGAAACAACTGGTCATTCCCGCTAGCCATCATTACACATTTCACATCATCATCAATTTCATGTTTTGAAACTTCATTTTATAAACACGTAAAAGGATTTCTATACCGATATTAAAGCGAGAATTTTACACATAGGAAGTGTTACGATAATAATTGTTGTCTGGGACAAAAAACTGTTTTATTTGACATTCTTGTCGATATGAAGTCCGTTACATAACATGACATGATGATGAGGATACACTACAGATTCTTTTCAACTTGTGTTGTATAGAACTATAAAACTGGCCAAAACTACAGTTATTCAAAACTGGATTTAGATTCAAGCAGGATTTTGATATTCGTGTAGTGAAACTACGTATGTGTGCTCCACACTAGTGGAGGAACTGTGTCGTGGTAGCCTGTGACCAATGGGATGCGGAAGCACTCGACCCCGTGACCCTGCCAGAAGCCTCAGTCCAGCAGCCCGAGATCTGCCTCACTCTGGATATAGATATCCGAGACTGAGAAGACGGCTAGCAGAAAGACCTGAGATAATTGATAGGTAATTATTGTATGTTCAATATTAGCGGGTAGTCATATCGTTGGGACTAGCAACCCCACAGATACGATAATACTATATATAATTGGTCGTCCCTAGAATACAAGCATGTAGGTAGAGGGATAAGATTATACAATATTGGCGACGAGGATGGGATGGGGCCGTGGTCCCAGCAGTCGGCCTGCTCAGGAGATAGGTGGCTACATGGGCGGCCACTTCATGAGGTCCGTGCCGTGGGACAACCCGCTCAAGGTAGCCGGGATAGGCAGAGGGTTATCATCGCCTGAGGTGTTGCGCCAGGTTACGGCCAACTATTCCCGTCTAGTACGGGAAGGGGAAGTCAGGGGGTCCCCTGTGGCTGATGGGAGGGTTGCGGTAGTAGCTGCCGAGGTCTCTCGTCCCGTACGAGAAGAGGCAGGGGAGTCGGAGGTGGGTTCGGTGGTACCTTCCCAGGATCCGGTGGCGTTCCGGAGGAGGTCAAGAAGCAGGGAAGCACACACTGTGGCCGCCTCTGGAGTGACCCGCATCTCCAGGCCTAGTGGAGATGTGGAGTTACCACCGGGGAGGAAAGACTTCCGGGACAGCTTGTGCCCAGTGCCTGGCTGTGGTTTTTGGACCCGGAAGTTGAAGAATCATGCCAGGGTGATGAACTTGGTCCTACGTGGTTTAACCTGGAATACTGTATTAGCTTTTCTAGATGACGTATTAGTTTTAGGAAGTGATTTTCAGTCACATCTTAGCAACTTAAGACAGGTTTTTGAGCGTTTCAGAAAATACCAGCTGAAATTAAAACCTAGAAAATGTGTACTTTTTACAAAGACTGTTGAGTTCTTGGGTCGTAAAGTGAGTACAGATGGTTTGGAAATTGGGAGCCAACACTTAAAACCTGTTCAAGACTGGCCTAGGCCAACCTGCACACGACATGTAGAAAGATTTTTGGGGTTTGCCAACTATCATCGCAGTTTCATCAAAGACTTTGCTAAAGTCTCGGGACCATTATACGAAATAACCGGAAAGACTAAATTCCAGTGGAAACAGACTCAACAAGAAGCGTTTGATAGACTGAAGGTGTTGTTACTATCAGCACCAGTCTTGGCCTTGCCAAATAAGGATGATTATTACATCCTAGATACAGATGCTTCAGATAGAGCTATAGGAGCTGAATTAATTCAAGTTCAAAATGGTGAAGAACGCGTTGTCGCGTATGGTAGTTTTATTCTCACACCAGAACAGCGTAGATATTGTACAACGCGAAAGGAGTTGTCAGCTATTATACGCTTTACTAGGCAGTATAAGCATTATTTGCTTGGAAGACAGTTTACAGTCAGGACTGACCATAGTAGTCTCACGTGGTTATTGGGATTTAAGGAACCCCAGGGTCAATTGGCACGCTGGATGGAGGAGCTCAGCCAATATGATATGGTGATAAAACATCGTCCGGGCAAAAACCATGGAAATGCAGATGGATTATCTCGCATTGTTGAAGACGAGACTGGTTGCCCTAACTATTTGTCAGGGGTTGAGTTAAAAGATTTGCCATGTGGAGGGTGTAAATACTGCCAAAGGGCTGTTGAGGCGTGGTCAAAGTTTATGATAGATGTAGATGAAGCAGTGCCGTTGACTAGAAAAAAAAAGAGTTTATTGTCAGTCAGAAGATATGTCTACGGCTATGATACGAATGTTTGACTGTGAGGTGATAGACAGTCCATCACTTGAGGAAAATCTAGTTTCTGTGCGGGCAGATGACATTGGTCGGTCAGAAGATGAAAGTCTGGTATCTGGAATAGAAGTACAGATAGATGACACTGGGTTAAAAATAGTGACATCAGGAGAAGACGTCCAAATTACAGCTGTTTCAGAGGAAGAAGAAATGGTTTTCCAGGGTTTGACAGTTGACGAAATTGGACAGGCACAGTGGGAGGATCCCAGCTTTCGACTGATTTTAAATTTCCTTAAAAATGACATAGAGCCAGAGGAAAATGAATTATTTTTGTCCTCTCCTGCCGCAAAAAGCTATTGGATAAATAAGCAGATGTTTTTTCTGGACAATCACGGAGTTCTCCGTAATATACAAAAGAAGGGGGGAGCCCAAATGAGATTGGTTATCCCTGAAAAATTGCGGGAAATAGTCATGGAGCTCTGTCACGAATTGCCTTCTGCTGGTCATCAAGGTACAGAGAGAACTTTATCTAAAATTAAAGCCAAGTTCCACTGGTACAACATGTCTAAAGACATAAGAGCCTTTGTATTGACATGTGAGGTCTGTAGTAAGCATAAAAAGCCAAGTCGAAATGCTCGCTGCCACATGACCCCGTACCATGCGGGGGCTCCAATGGAGCGAGTACATCTAGATTTTATGGGGCCATTGCCAAAAACAAAAAGAGGTAATGAATATGTGCTCATGATGGTAGACCAGTTTACCAAGTGGACTGAATGTATTCCACTCCCATCACAGACAGCAGAGATCACTGCACAAGCTGCAATAAACGAGTTTTTTACACGTTTTGGTTACCCGTTTCAGATCTTCACAGATCAGGGCCGAAACTTTGAAAGTGCCTTGTTTAAAGCTGTATGTGAGTTACTCCAAATACATAAGGCACGTACGACACCTTATAGACCGTCAGCTAAAGGTCAGGTGGAAAGACAAAACAGAAGTTTGATGGATGCTGTAAGATGTTTTGTGGACAAGTCCCAGGAAAATTGGGATGAACACTTGCCCCAACTGGCGGGAGCTATGCGTTCCTGTATAAACCGAAGTACTGGTTACACACCAAATATGTTAATGTTGGGCCGGGAAACGAACCAGCCAGCGGATCTGATGTTTGGAGAAGGCCAAGAGAAAACTTATTGTGGCAGTGATGAGTATGTAATTGGTTTAGAGAAAGCAATAAGGGACGCTCATGAACTGGCTAGAGGTAACCTTAATTCCACTCAAAAGAAAATGAAGCGGGACTATGATGTGAAAGTACATGAAAAACAGTACGAGAAAGGTGATCTGGTATATATCTTGGATACAGCAAGTATTAAAGGAAAATGTCAAAAACTGAGTCCACCGTGGAAAGGTCCAGGAGTGGTGGTGGAGAGGTTGACACCATATATCTATAGAATTAAACTTCAGAGGGTTATTTTTACAGCCAATCATGACCGTCTCAAGGCATGTAGGGACAGAAAAATACCTGTATGGCTCCAGAGTTGTCAAGCTAAACTAAAAGGAGGAGAAAGTGTGATGGAGCCAAAAGACAATAAGGAAAGAAAGAAATACTGTATTTGTAGAGGTCCTGATACAGGAGAGACCATGATAGGGTGTGATTTTTGTAAAGATTGGTTCAATCTGACGTGCGTTAATCTGAGTCCGCAAGAGGCAGAGGATTTAGACTTGTACAGATGCCCCAACTGTCAGTTAACTGAACAGTAATCCCTGATCGATGTTTTGGGGGGTTGGGGGTGGAAATAAAATGAGTTACAGAGTATGGATAGGTCTAGGACTTGTATTACTGCAGTGACATATGAAGATGCCAAAAAACATCACATGGTGTTTTGTATGTCATTGCAGGGGATTTTTCATTTTTCATTTCAGAATGTCTGATGAGTGGTTTAGTGCCAGCGAGGGGGAGAGCGACGAGGAGACTCTGGGTATAAAAAGAAGCTGGATCCAGGAGAGATTCATAGAAGACCTTCCAAAAGGTAACCCCGCACCGGCGGGTGGAGACAAAACTAGTACTGCGGGTGGGGTACAAAGAGTACCACCCATGACCAGTATGGGAAGGGGCCGTGGTCCCATCAGTCGGCCTGCTCAGGAGATAGGTGGCTACATGGGCGGCCACTTCATGAGGTCCGTGCCGTGGGACAACCCGCTCAAGGCAGCCGGGATAGGCAGAGGGTTATCATCGCCTGAGGTGTTGCGCCAGGTTACGGCCAACTATTCCCGTCTAGTACGGGAAGGGGAAGTCAGGGGGTCCCCTGTGGCTGATGGGAGGGTTGCGGTAGTAGCTGCCGAGGTCTTTCGTCCCAGGGGAGTCGGAGGTGGGTTCGGTGGTACCTTCCCAGGATCCGGTGGCGTTCCGGAGGAGGTCAAGAAGCAGGGAAGCACACCCTGTGACCGCCTCTGGAGTGACCCGCATCTCCAGGCCTAGTGGAGATGTGGAGTTACCACCAGGGAGGAAAGACTTCCGGGACAGCTTGTGCCCAGTGCCTGGCTGTGGTTTTTGGACCCGGAAGTTGAAGTTCAAGGTCCATCTGTCCTCGTTTTTCCGTCTTCCCGTCCATGTGACGGGAGTGGAGAAGCGAGTATTCCGTCAGCTGGGTGAGGCACTGGAGGTGGTTGGGCATTTGGTGTGTGGGCCATCCTCCGGTGTCAATGATCTCCTGAGTTTGGTTAATACCCGGATCAGGTTTCCTCGCCAGTGTACCATTCCTATGGAGTGTACGCTGGCTATGAGAGAGGTGGACATCGCCATGGGATGGGAACTGGTTGTTTCCCCCCAGGTAAACCCTCTCAATAACCCAGCATGTCTACTCCATTGGAGGGTGTTGCTGACCACCCTCCAGTGATTGGATAGGACTAGGCAGGAAGATGTACGGGAATATAGTCCCGTCCTGTCGGGTCCTACAGGTGGACATGTACCCTCTCCTGACCCCGTGGTTCAGTCTCTAGTGGCATGTGTCGTGGAGGAGCCCGAGGACTGGGAGAGGGAATATGATGTCATTCCGGTGGCATCGGGTGTTGCAGTTGACCCTCAGCCATTCCGGCTGAGGGATTACAGAACCGGCCAGCGGGTCGGTGTTTTGGCTAACTCCATCTGTGGTTTGCAGACCCTAGCCCGGCAGCATTTTGGCATGCGGGACCCTGTGCTACCCACAGATGAGGCCACCCTTATCGGTTCTGACGGGTATCTGATGTCCCTCCGTCGGGATGCGTGGGTGGTAGTTGTTCCACGTGAATTGTGGGACAGAATGTGCTGAACAGGGAGCACATTTGGTTTTCTCCGGTTAACTCAGAGTTGTTGTAGTCCATTGTATAGTTGAACAGTTGTAAACAGTCCATGAGTAGGCGACGAGAGCAAGTTACTGTTGTATATATATATTTTATTGACTCTAGTTAAGTAGTCATTGGAATTTTGGCCAATAGTTTAGGTAAAATTATTGGGAGGTTATCCCAGGTAGGGAAAGGTTTTTTTTTTTGTTGGTGTCGCGAGTGTACTGTTGCTATGATGAATTAGTGGACGATTTTCCTTCCGGTTTTCTCTGTGTTTAACTGATGTATATAAGATACTAACAGTGGTAATCATCGACTAGTCAAGTCAATGAGTTGTTCAGGAACAGAGTTTTCCTTTGTTTGAGTTGTGATTTAATGTGTATTGTATTGTATTGGGAATATTGGTGTTTCAACCGATTGGTTTATGTTTATTTTTTTGGCATGGTTAAGTGCCAGTTTGGAACATGTCCGAGGGACATATTGACATTTTTTTGATGGGGGAGGTAGATATTTGGATTGTTTTTGGTGAGTTGCTTCTGGTTAGGGTCAGGGTCGGGGTTTTCATAGTGGTATTCACAATTTTTGTGATCGGAATATTTGTAAGTCTATTAGGATAGATTTGTTTCCCCAGTGGGTGAAATTGTTTTGGATACTACGGTGTTGATAGTGTCTATAATCCTATGGTTATGACTTGTGGAACTTGATAGTGTTCTTGGGGGAGTGTCATCAGTCGCAGGGGCTCCTTGAAAGAAAGAGGGGAGGAATGTAGTGAAACTACGTATGTGTGCTCCACACTAGTGGAGGAACTGTGTCGTGGTAGCCTGTGACCAATGGGATGCGGAAGCACTCGACCCCGTGACCCTGCCAGAAGCCCGAGATCTGCCTCACTCTGGATATAGATAGCCGAGACTGAGAAGACGGCTAGCAGAAAGACCTGAGATAATTGATAGGTAATTATTGTATGTTCAATATTAGCGGGTAGTCATATCGTTGGGACTAGCAACCCCACAGATACGATAATACTATATATAATTGGTCGTCCCTAGAATACAAGCATGTAGGTAGAGGGATAAGATTATACAATATTCGTTTATTTTGAGGTAAATATTTGACAATACTTTTGTTCGAATATTAGTAGATATATTATGTAACAGCTGCTCATCTTCACTTGTGATAAACATACACACAGGACGCAGGTGTCCAAGTAGGTCAAACCACCATATATATGAATATTCATGAGACACTAATTATAGAAGGCTTGTTAGATTGTACGAGATTTATGAATATTTATTAGACTTTGTTTACAATCAGCATCATGACGCGTGTATTGATAATGGGCAGTTCACACGTAAATAGGTTAAAGACATATGTGAATTCCAATTGCTCTACAAGAAACTTTTCATTTGGGAATGACCCTTTGGTACATTTTTACGGAATTAGTGGCGGTAGAGTGAATAAGAAGGAACATTGTACCCGATGGGAGAGAGTGATTTCGGATATTCGTCCACATCATTTAGTTTTTCATGCTGGTGGAAACGATTTAGATCAAAACAGATGTGAGGGTTTTACCGAGGAAATGGTGTTCCGACTTTTGTCCATACTATCATCATGGAAAAGCAGATACAATATTCAGACTATTACTGTCTTACAGCAAACAGGTCGTAGATCTACATACAATGTACCAGTAGACAAATACAACTTTATTGTGTGTCAGTTTAATCAACATTTAAAACGAGAATTGAAATCCTATTCTAGAATAATATACCGGAATCTCCGGAATATGAAAAACTGTATATCCAACATATACTTGGATGGTGTCCACTTCAACGCAGAAGGCAACCTCCGCTATTACAGAAATGTTAGAGGAGCTATTATAAATGCCATCCGTTCTGTTTGACATAATTAGTTTACTGTTATCATCTGATAAATTAATTTATTATTGTTATATGTGAATAATAATTTTTCTATTGTAAATTTGCAAACAATTTTGGGGTCCCCCTTTTCTGTTATGCTTTTTGAAAATGTATAGGTACAATGCATAAGGTGGTATATTTATTGTCTGTTTTACTGGTGCATATTTTTGTTATTATTATTATTTTCAATTTAACACAAATTTTCAGTTGCAGTATTATATTTCAGGATTAAAACAAGTCTGACAGGTTGCAGACACCACATTAACTCCANCAGATTTCACGTGCTTATTATATAACGGCGGGGAAACGGGGGTTTCTAGACGTCACTGTCAAAGGAAATGAGCACAGATTCAAAAGCTTTGATGTAAGGTTATTTCCTCATTCAAATTTTAGACTACTTAATTAAATACATAATTACATGAGTTGTACATTAGTACATACTCCACTGCCTTTTCAAGCGTGTACTTAATACTGGTACACTTGTCTTTGTGTTTACAAAACTGTACACTTGTACACATTTGCATTTCGTACACTGGTACATGTACGTAGTTGTGTACACTAGTACACAATGGCAAAAGAAGAGATAAATGATCATAGACTGGTACATGTACATAATTGCAATATGCAATGATTGTACACTGGTACACATTGCAAAACAATCTACAATGTATACATTGACTGTACAGTGGTATGTACATTTTTGTACATGTATTTTTGTACACTGGTACACAAATTTAATGATACATTAAATATACTGGGATAAAGCTGTACATTGGTACAATAAAACATTATCAGTATATCCACACAAATCAAACTTTGTAATTCAATTCAATTACAACATCCAAATGAAAGGATTACCTACAGTTACAATACAATCATGACAACAACTGCAATGAATGATATTACAGTATACATATATTGTATCAATAACATTGGTCTAACTTGGAGCACTTGTACACTTGTACACAATTCCATGACATAAATACAATATACATGTATATGATTATCATTTTTTAATGTCTTTTAATGATTTAATTGTGCAATTTTGTTTCCTACATGTATGTACATAATTTTTATTATAGCTTGTGTATGGTACAGTACTGGCGACAAGGGCCTCAGTACTGATGAATGATGTAGGTTACATACCTCTGTTGAGTCTTAAGTAAACACTTGGGGACAAGGGCCTCAGTGTTAAAATTATAGGTTTTCCTTTGTTTTTACTTGTTCCTTAACCAGCTAGTGGGTAAAGGATCATCATTGTTTTGCTTTAAGGACATTCATGGATATAATTATGTTAGTTTGTCCTTACATTATTGTACAGGTAGATACATGGGGACAAGGGCCTCTGTACTACTTGTTCCAATGTTTACATAAATAGAGGTTGACTAGAACTTTTTATAAGTACAGGGGGACAAATGCCTCAGTCCCACTACAAGTTAAAATGTGTAGCTATGTATGTTTGAGTGCACCTGTTTATAACATTTTGTTAAGTACATGGGGTCAAGGGCCTCTGAACTATTACTTAGGACATTGTATATAAGGTTGCTTCATGGTTTTACATAATTAACATGTAGACACAGATCCCTATGTCTTTGAATACATCTGTATAGTGAATGTTGCCATCATGCTGTTTATTGATTACAAACATTCTCCTGTGTTAATAGTTTATGTTAAAATAAATCTTGTATGCAAATGCACATCTTAAGTTTAATGAAAGTGTTGTGGATGGGGTATATTGTTTCTTTCACAATATGTCCATTAGGCAAAATTACATATTGCTCAATGCACAATAATGTGGCGGTTTTACCCCCATCTTTGACGGTTTTTTAGTTTCTAGTAAATATCTAGAACTTTGTCTTGAAAATGTTTTTTATGTGATTCAGATAATATCTGGTTATTATGTGTAGTTTTTTTGGTAGTTTACTGCATTTTTAATTATGTGTAATTTTGTAGTTTAGTGCATTTTTAATTATGTCATTTAATAATAAATGACCATTTTCAATTTCAACAATTGTTTTCTTATTGAGTTATAACGTCAAACAAAGCACAATACAATAGGATGGGGCCATAAAGGCATTTTATATTTTATAAATATTTTTATGGCACATCACATTAGAATTATTGTCCCCCGACGCTTCGTCGAAGGGGACTATAGAAATGGGTATCGTCCGTCCGTCCGTATGTCCGTCCGTCCGTGTGCTTTTTGGTTTCCAGATGATAACTTGTGAATGAAAAGTCAGATTGAAGCTAGGTTTGGTATGTAAGTGTATCTTATGAATATCTAGGTCAAGTTCGATAATGACAATTTTTCGACTAT
>MJUT01010346.1:306761-317921 GCA_002080005.1 Gigantidas platifrons | reverse complement strand
AATAAAAATAGTGTTCTATATTCGGTATAGCTTATTAGGATTAAACCATGCATAGGTTATAACATAACATGTTCAAAATATGTGCAAGAAGTGAAAAAAGTGTGTATTTTACATTAATCGATGGATTTCAGCAACTTATAACATCCTTTTTCACCCCACTGAAACACATATGGGAAATTCCGAAATTCCAGCGTTTGAGGTGCCCTAAGGGTACATTCTTGTAAACACCGGCCTCTTTCAATTAAATTTGAAAGATTTTTTGTCATTGCAACCCCGTTCACAGTTGCCCAACAGGAGTCCACAGGTCGTCCACGTGTCACAGTTTAGAATAATCCTTCAGGTAATCATTCAGGACCTTACAGTACCCCGTGACCCAAATTAGCACTGTTCACCAATATTTTCTTAATAATGTTGTTTAATCACAGATTACATTTCAAACGTACACCGCTTTCCTATCTTTTGTTTTTGACCGAACCGGTAACTCGAATAATTCAGCGCCCTCTATATCCGCTATCACTACTCGAGCAAATGTAATATAACGACTGGATTATTCGGGTATTCCAAACACTTCATGCATACTAAATTAGATATCAACATGTTTATTACTTCAGTTCATGCGTACTAAATTAGATATCAACATGTTTATTACTTCAGTTCATGCGTACTAAATTAGATATCAACATGTTTATTACTTCAGTTCATGCGTACTAAATTAGATATCAACATGTTTATTACTTCAATTCATGCGTACTAAATTGGATATCAACATGTCTATTACTTCAGTTCATGCGTACTAAATTAGATATCAATATGTTTATTACTTCAGTTCATGCATACTAAATTAGATATCAACATGTTTATTACTTCAGTTCATGCATACTAAATTAGATATCAACATGTTTATTACTTCAGTTCATGCATACTAAATTAGATATCAACATGTTTATTTCTTCAGTTCATGCAGTACTAAATTAGATATCAACATGTTTATTACTTCAGTTCATGCGTACTAAATTAGATATCAACATGTTTATTACTTCAGTTCATGCGTACTAAATTAGATATCAATATGTTTATTACTTCAATTCATGCGTACTAAATTAGATATCAACATGTTTATTACTTCAGTTCATGCGTACTAAATTAGATATCAACATGTTTATTACTTCAATTCATGCGTACTAAATTAGATATTGACATGTTTATTACTTCAATTCATGCGTACTAAATTAAATATCAACATGTTTATTACTTCAGTTCATGCATACTAAATTAAATATCAACATGTTTATTACTTCAGTTCATGCGTACTAAATTAAATATCAACATGTTTATTACTTCAATTCATGCGTACTAAATTAGATATTGACATGTTTATTACTTCAGTTCCAGGAAAATGTATTAAAACATGATTGTGGTATACATAGTATATTGTTATTGTACTTGTACATAAAAGTTTGATCACATTTTTGAAATATAACATGTACTTCATCAAGCTAAATTTCGTATCTTCGAATATAAATACACACGCACACACATTTATATTTTAGATGCAGTCAGTGGCTATCACCACTAATGTTGTGCATGCATTCAAAGCCTGAGTCCCGCTCTTTGCGCGGTGTGCTCGATACAACTTTATATGATAAAGTTTGTCATTGACTTGCGGCAGGTGGTTTTCTCTGGTTTTCACCAGCAGTAAAACAGAGCCACACGATATAACTTAAATATTCTTGAAAGTGGCGTTAAATAACATAACCCTAACCTTATGTTTGAGATTTTAACCCGTTTCAGTTTTTTTCTTTCAGAAGTTATAGATAAAGTTCTATGCAATAAAAAGAAGTAAGGGAAAAAAACACATTGCTAACTACAGTAGTACATTGTACTTGATTGACATTATAGAATATACAAATGATTATCTATATATCTATATCTTAGTCTGGTTTCCAGAAATAAATAAATAAATAATAATAAGGCCTGCCATACAGCTATGTCTGCTAAATTATATATATTATAAATTTGAAATGCGCTTTATCATTCAGTTAAGTCAATATTTGTATTTGTGAAATTTGTATTTGTATTTTATTCTAACGCAAATTTGTTAGAATGCTATGCTTCCTGATTTAAACTAATTAATATATTTCACAGAAACGCACCGTTCACCACAAATTAGATATACTTTTTTTTTTATTTTTTAAATTAAAGAATGCTTCATTTAAAAGAATTAAAACAACTTTATAGAATAAGATTTCAGAATTTTGTTTTCCTGTGTTTTAATCTCTCTAAAATGTTGCAATACCGAAGGTGTAATTTAGGTAATTGCTTATCACCTGAAAAGTCAATGAATTTGAAATGTTACAACATTTAGAAATCAATATTGTCTATGAAATGTATTGTTGTACGGTTCATATATAATATATGGGTTTTAGAATACAATACCAGGAATCATTAATCGCAGTACCACACGGGAAGATACATGTGAATTCAAATCCACAATAACTTTAATGCAGATACCAGGATGGCATAACCGTCCAGAAATGGCTGAACAAAACTCGTATTTTCGAACTTAAGAATTGTATAACAAAAGAACTCAAGGTAGGGAAAAAGTGCTTTTTTAAAATCATTTATCTGAAATATGTTTTAATATTTGACATATCAATGGGATATGTTGTGCAAGCTTATTAATAAAAGTTTGAAGATACTAAAGGGGTAATCAGAAGCCGTAAATCTAAGATACCAAAGGGGTAATCAGAAGCCGTAAGTCTAAGATACCAAAGGGGTAATCAGAAGCCGTAAGTCTAAGATACCAAAGGGGTAATCAGAAGCCGTAAATCGAAGAAGGACAGACAACACAATAGCAACGTACAAAAGGACAAACAGCGATCAATAAAACACTACACAGAAAACTAAAGATGGAATAATACGAACCCCATTTAAAACCGGGATGAATTCAGGTGTTCCGGAAGGGTAGATAGTTCCTGCTCTACAACATGGGATATTTGTAGTATCTTTTCTATTTCATATTTCTGGCAATACACTAACATCTAACATATATCCAATGCGGTTAGATATATTGACAAATGGGATTACAGTCCTCAGAGTGCGCTGGGTTTTAATACCTCAAGATTGTGTAGGCTCATCGCTGATTGGTTGTTTAAAAATATGAATCCTGACGTAACGCTATGTTGGATGTCGTTAGATTGATTTATTTTTATTTTTGGTGTTTTAACGCCACTTTCAACAATATTTCAGCTATATCATGGCGACCTGTTTTAGTGGTAGAGGAAGCCGGACTACCCGGAGAGTACCACCGACCATGGGCAGCAACTGGTAAGCTTTATCACATGCGGCTGCGAGTCGAGTGCACCCTTATTGTAATTTACAAAGCCGGGCGCGAACACACGCCGTATGGGTGATAGGCTTGTATGAGTTGTTAGATCCAACGACCTAACTCATTGAACCACCCGGGCCCTACAACGACCGAACTCATTGAGCCACCCGGGCCCCTGGATGTCGTTAGACGTTAGTGTATTACCAAAAATTATAAAAGAAACATACAACAAACACCTATTAATTATAATTAGATTGTATTTTGTGTGGTTTGGTTTGGTTTATGGTTTACGCCACTTTTAACAACATTTCAGTTAAATCGTGGCGGGCAGTTTTCTTGGTGGAAGAAACCGGAGTACCCGGAGAAAACCACCGACCTGTCGCAAGTCACTGACAAACTTTATCACATAATGTTGTATGTATCGAGTACACCTTTTCATGTGTAAGTAATCAACACATACTACTTTTTTTTAAGCACAAATCGTCGGTAGCACGAAATCTGTGAATTATTGAATTATTATTTTATTCTACTAATATCAAAGTAGTTTCTCAAACATTGTATGATCGTGATACAGAATTTGTCATTCGTTAAATCTTAATATAGACTCATTTGACATAACTTGTGCTGTACACCAATTTTGTAACTGTATTTCACAATGGACGCCATGCATGGAACAGGAAAAGTTTACCGGTTTTTATATACGACTCGGTGGTGTTAGATCTTTTGTGATGATATTTATTTGTTTTTTTATGTTTCGCGGTTGTTTTGTCTAAATGTACCCGGATCACTGGGTCGATACCTCTGCTGGTGGACTATTAGTCTTCGATGGTATCATCCACCCAGTAGTCAATTCTTCGACACTGACATGGTTTATTAGATATATTTATTACTGAAAAATACAGTTCCCAAATAATGTAATTATTAATCAAACTAAGGTTCCCCCCTTCCACATAGACGATTTTGGTTATCCTGTTTAAACTGGTTGGTTTTAATGTCCGCAAAACTTTAAATTATTTGGCTTGTGTCGTGCGCACTTAATTTTTATTTACGTGTTTATTTATGTACTGGTCCTGTAACTGTTATTTCACCTTTATTATTGTTTCCTATTGGGATTTTCTTGAACTAGGGCTATTGCTTACGAAGAAGCTACTAAACCATGGTTTTCTATAGTGTTTAAGTTGTTAAGGTGTCACTAGTGGAGCATGAATTGCGTTCCTTTCCAGAACATATGTGTTTACCCACGTTTTTATACGCCCGTCTCGAGACGGGTCGTATTATGTAATTTGGTATGGCGGTGGGTGGGCGGGCGTCCACACAGGTTTCCGCACATTTTTAGTTCTGTATATCGGATCTTTACTAAACTTGGCCACATGATTCCCCTGTGGAAGGGGAAGAACCCTATGTATTTTGGGATCATTAGGTCAAAGGTCAAGGTCACCATTACTATAAATAGAATTTGTGACAACAGGGTCGTTTCCGCACGATAACTAGTTCTGTACATTGGATCTTTACCAAACTTGGCCACATGGTTTCCCTGTGGAAGGGAAAGAACCCTATTTATTTTGGGATCATTAGGTCAAAGGTCAAGGTCACCGTTACTATAAATATAATTTTTGACAACAGGGTCGTTTCCGCATGATAACTTTAGTTCTGTATATTGGATCTTTACCAAATGATTCCCCTGTGGAAGGGGAAGAACCCTATTGATTTTGGGGTCATTAGGTCAAAGGTCGAGGTCACCGTTACTATAAATATAATTTTTGACAACAGAATCGTTTGCGCAGATAACTTTAGTTCTGTATATTGGATCTTTACCAAACTTGGCCACATGATTCCCTGTGGAAGGGGGATAACCCTATTGATTTTAGGGTCATTAGGTCAAAGGTCAAGGTCACCATTACTATAAATAGAAATTTTGACAACAGGGTCGTTTCCGCATAACTTTAGTTCTGTATATTGGATCTTTACCAAACTTGGCCACATGATTCCCTTGTGGAAGGGGAAGAACTATATTTATTGTGGGGTCATTATGTCAAAGGTCAAGTTCACCGTTACTATAAATAGAATTTCTGACAACAGGGTCGTTTCCGCATAACTTTAGTTGTTCTGTATATTGGATTTTGACAAAACTTGGCCACATGATTCCCTGTGGAAGGGGAAGAATCCTATTTATTTTGGGGTCATGAGGTCAAAGGTCAAGGTTACAATAAATAGAATTTCTGACAACAGGATCGTTTCCGCACAATAACTTTAGTTCTGTATTTTGGATCTTGACCAAACTTGGCCATATGATTCCCCTGTGGAAGGGGAAAAACCCTATTTATATAGACGGGCGTATTTTGTGATGCACACATTTCTTGTTTTTTTATGAGATTCGTCTTGGTCAATCTTTAGTTTTCTGTGTAGTGTTTTGTTGATCATTGTTAGTATTTTTGACCCTTTTTGGCTATTGTATTGTCTATCCTTCGATTTACTACTTCTGATTATCCATTTGGGTAGTTTCAACTTTTCTTAAAAAATCTAATCAGATTCAATATTGCTTACCAATTTACTTAAATCTACTTAAAACAATATTTAGTCAAGCAATTTTTTTTAACAAAGGAAATATTCTTTCTCTTTATAAACATCAGATATATTAGTATTAAAAAAAATCACGTGACCAGATGTGTCTCCTGTCCATACGATAAAAAAAGGCGGAAGGGTGGGTATTTAGAACAATATACAGCAATTTCCGAAATAAATAAAAAATTATTGATCATGGGAGACTGTCTAACTTTTACTACTTAAGAAGAGTTCGAAAATAACGAAAGGGGTAATGAGAATACGTAAATTAAAGAAGGACAGTAAACACAATGGTCAACAGATACCAAAGGGAGGTAATGAGAATACGTAAATTAAAGAAGGACAGTAAACACAATGGCCAAAGGACAAAGGACAAAAGGTTAAGCAACGATTTACAAAACACTACACAGAAAACTAAAGATCGCGCAACACGAACCTCACTAAAAACCGGGGATGAACTCAGGTGCTCCGGAAGGGTAAGCAGTTACTGCTCCATTAGAGGCACCCTTCATGTTAGTCTAGTCACAAATCCGGTGACGAGTCATCAATGAGGAAAGCGGCGGTCATGTATTTATGTGTTAGGGTGTCTATTTTGCATATTTTTATGATTTTTGTATTGGACTTTGGAAATATTCCGACAGTGTGGTATTTTGGAACTGTTCCGACAGTGTGGTATTTTGGAGCTATTCCGACAGTGTGGGATTTTTTATTTTTTGTCTTTTATTTTATTCTATAGTCTGTACTTGCAGCCACGAATTTGGGGCGTTTAAAAGTAATAAACATATTTTTATACAGCAATTATTACAATTATTTAGGGGTTCACTCACTGCCGATTGTGGTGGTCGTAATCGTATATGGTAGTTAGATTTACAAGTACGTTGACTTATGCATGCAATCAGTACTTATCTCCACTAACGCTGTGAGCTCGAATCCAGCTAATGGTGAGGTGTACTCGATACAACATTATGTGAACTATTTTGTCAGTGACTTGCGGCATGTCTGTGGTTTTCTCCGGGTACTCCGGTTTCCTCTACCAAGAAAAGATCGCCACTATATAACTGAAGTATCGTTGAAATTGGCGTTTAGCACCATACCCTAACCACTATTACGATATTTACGGATGCAAATAAACGTGAGAGACTATCAACGTTTGACTAACGGTACTTATCATAGTCATAGCCTTTGTTCTTGTTTGGATTTACTTAGCGTTTGTATTGTATACTGTTGTTGTTCGCATCATGGTCGTTCCTTTGCAAGAAGACATAGTCTAACAATGCCAACTTGGATGGACTGGCTTCGTCTAAAACATAAACAATGGAACAATGAGACAATTACAGCAATGTGTATTAACAGGATCAAGACTATACTATGTACATGCACATGTATTGTCTATTTTTGAACAATGTATATAATCAGTTTCCATTTATTATTCATGACCAATTACTAATTCTAATAGCATAATGCTAAAACGATAAATTTTTATCATCGATTTCATTTAATGAAATCTAATATTGAAATTTATATGATTTACGTTTGAACACACACAATCGTTAAAACTTCTGATAAATGACATACGTTATAAAATAATAGAAAAAAAACCCAACATGTAAGAGACCTGACTAGAATGGATGACAATATCGTGATAATAAAAACAACAGAATTTATTATTAGGGGACCATTAATTATTTAATACGTATTTCATATGGTAATAAATATACTCTATATAAAAGTCGATGACAACTTTTATAAATAGATAAAAAAAATTTTATAAGGTTTTGAACAGTTTGAAGATACTAAATAGGCAATCAGAAAACTCAAATTGATACGGACGGACAATACAAGGCCAAACGAAAAGGAACATATGGACAAACAATGATCTACAAAACACTACAAGAAAAACTAGATTGAACAACACGTACCTCACTAAAGAAAAAAAAAAAAATAAAATCCGGAGTGAACTCGGATATTCTGGAAGGGTAAGCAGTTCTGTAACGTGTACGACGTGTTACTCTACTTTGTTCGCATCCATTTTCACGGAGTTTGAGAAGCTATACAATTGATCCCCAAACTATTGAAAGCCAAATCCAAACTTTCATAAACAATTACAACAATAACATATGGTTTGGAAACTCAACACAATATGTATCCTTTAAATCAATTCTCAGACCTCAACTTTTATAACGAACTAACTTCCAGACCAACTGGAACCCACAAACAAAACAGCGTTCAAACATATATTATAAAACAATTTATATTACCACGAAAAGACAAAGCAAACACAAAACTCTGTCAAACCTTGAAACACCTTTATTTCACAAATGCTGAATATAAACAGCACAAACTATAGAACAATCAAGTTACCTGTTCTGAGATGTTGCGACCATTCCATTAGGAAATTACAACTTCAGAGCAACCCGGTAACTTCGATTGTCTATTAATTCCTGTGGTTATCCTCAACTAGTAAATTAAACTCTTACCGCTGCTCTTCTCTGTTACTCTTTCTAGTCGTATTTACGATAACGAAATGACGAACCAAATACAAATTTCTCACTCTATATATGACCCTATTTTGGGTTTAGACCATTGTTCTGTCAAACGGATGACAGCATGGACGAGTCCATATGAACTGTCAATCATCGTTATCTTTCCCTTTGATGTTTAAGAACTGCGCAATTTCTATTATCAGCTGTCAATCATCGTTACCTGATTCAATGTATTTGAATACAGCGCAGTTACACAACCATAATTACGCAACGTATATTTTATACAAATTATCATCAACACTACAACAAAGTGTTCTTATTAAACTTTGTCACAGTTCCAGATCTACTAATAACAATTTATCAAGAGAATGATGTTCATCGGGCAAGAATTACACAATGTATAACAGATTACCACGGATATGTTCCGTTTGTCATATCAAAATCCATTCTTTTCCTCATGCATGGCTTTTTACCGAATACGACTTATCATCATACTTTATCATGCTTAACACTACGACCATTAGTGAAGCGTAAACTTCTAACCCTTCCGGTGTACCTGCATTAGTGGGGTTCATTTTGCTAAAGCTTTAGTTCTCTACATATCGTTTTAGTGGACCATTATTTGTTTTGTGTTCTACCTTCTTTTGGCCATTGTAATGTCTGTCTTTCTTCGATTTAAAAATGCTTCTGACTACCCCCTTGCATCTTCAAACTTTTATTTCGGATAAGAACAGAGGGGTGTATGGAGATTGAATTTTCATGTATACCTTTATAATACATGACTAACACTATACTATTTGTGGGTTAGAATCCTGAGGGAGATGTACCTTGGCAAACTCCGGACAGTTTTCGTATCCGCTACCGAACATGGTTCATCCGCAATCGTAACTACTCGGCCATTCTCGATACCCTGCAAATAATAGCGAGAATGGACGAGTAGTTACGATTGGGTTCATCCGCTGAATATAATGGAGAGTAGTGTGCGGACCGGAGCTGGAAACTATCCGGAGTTTGGTACCTTAGGGCTCGTCTTATTTACGTTGTTTGTGTTGTTTGGGCATAGTGGTGCCCAACACATATTGTGTTTTCTCTTCGTCTTGTGTGCCCTATGTTGTCAGTTTCTATGGATTGTCCATTCTTGATTGCCCCTTCGTTATTCTCTACCATTTATTTTTAATAATAATTACATTATTTAGGGCCTGTAAATTTCAAGCATAAATTTATCTAATAGACCATGTTAGTACCGAAGCTCTTACTACTGCGCTGACGATACCTTCAAAACTAGTAGTCAACCAGCACATAAATCGACACAGTTAGAAGAAATATCTATTTTTTATTGTGTTGCTGAAAAAAACCCCAAACCAGCTGGAGTTCAGAATTTAATTTGTCATTGGGTAGTTGATAAACTACAAGGACTCATTGCCAGTGGTATACACGTACTATTATTTTCCTTATTTTACTATATTATAGGGACCGTCGTGGCCGTGGTAGTTGGATTTACAACTACCTATGCAATCAGTGCCCATCACTACTGATGTGAGTTCGAATCTTGATCAGGTGCAAGTGTACAACATTATGTGATAAAGTTTGTCAGTGATCGGTGGTTTTTTCAGGGTCCTCCGGTTTCCTCCACCAATAAAACTGACCGCCACGATATAGCTTAAATATTGTTGAAAGTGGCGTTAAACACCATCAAAGAAAGAAACAAAGAAACATTTACTATATTACTATTATTTTCAGATGTCGATCGCAGACATTGGTAACGAGGACATGTACATTGGTCTGATCATTGGCTTCAGTGTAATGATAGGGATATTTATTGTTCTCTGTGTCGTGTGGAAGTGCTGCAATACAAAAACTGTCACTATCAAGCAACAGCCAGCTGGTCCCAGCAAAGCGTGGGAAGTTGGTAAGTCTGAAAGATCAGCATGGAATTCAAAAATGAAAAACAATTACTATAACGATAGTATACACAGCAACACCATGACAACAGAGGGAACAACGGTCAAGATGACTGAGGCTCATTTTTTACAGAGATACATTTAATTGCATTTAAAATTAGCCGTACGTGACAAGGTTTTATTCAGATTGATAGAAAACTTTCCCATATTATTGCAACTGAAATCATCTGAAATAATTCAATAAGAATGTTGTATCTAGTATTACATATATACAATGTTCTGATTTAATGAAACTCGTATTCGAAAGTTTTATGAGACAAGGCCAGAACTTACGATCGTAAAACTTCCGAGTACTGTAACGTGTACTGCGCGTTATTCAACTTTGTCCGTATCCGTTTTTACAGAGTTTGAGAAGCTATAATATTGATACCCAAACTATTGAAAGTCAACCCCAAACTTTCCTGAACAACTGAAACAATTACATATGGTTTGGAAACTCAACACAATATGTATCCTATAAAACAATTCCCAGACCTTAACTTTTACAACAAACTAACTTCCAGACCATCTGGAAACTACGAATAAAGCAGCGTCCAAACATATATATAAAACAATTCATATAACCACGAAAAGACAAAGCAAACACAAAACTCTGTCAAACCTTGAAACAATTATGTTTCACAAAGGCTGAATATAAACAGCACAAACTATATATATATATATATATATATAAACGTCTAAAATGGTTTGTAAAACAACACCAAGTACACAAAACAAAGTGATAAAGAATTAAACACTTCGTTGAATGACAAAATGTTCGTCCCACCGAGGGACTTTATCAGTGTCTATTTAAATAATATTTAGAACCAATATGGCGTCTTAATTT
>MJUT01010346.1:271584-286226 GCA_002080005.1 Gigantidas platifrons | reverse complement strand
GTGTCTCAAGATGATCGTAATAACTTTCTTATATAACTAATTTTGATATCATATTTTGTGTTCATTGAGTCAAGATCAGCTGTGATTGTTCGTTTTGATGATATTGGTTGAATTGTTGACGGTCACTATTTAAACTTCTTTTCGTAATAAATAAACGTTAGAGAATATCGAAGGGGCAATCAAAAATGGACAATCCAGAGAAACTGGTAAAAAGAGGAAGAAAAACAAAACAAAAACACAACACAGTTAACTTTGTATTCAGTGCCTGATTTAGATAAAGAGGGGCCCTCGGCTATTCCACTTGTGAGGCCCCTCCCAATTCCCCACCTTCACGATTGGAGGAAGATGGAAGCGTGTTTAATCAACTTCAATAAAGGCAAACATGAAGAGGGGTGTTTAAAATTCTGCAATATTCTGAAATGGAGTGCAACTGTGCAAGGAAAATTACTAAAGGGTTGTTTAGAAAGTACAGTACGTTATGACAGCATAAGTGTGAAAGTCCAATAACTGTGTTAAAAATACTATACATCTTGGCCGGGGGCCCTCTAAATTTTGAGGCCCTAGGCTTAATTCAGCCTATCGAGCATATATCCGGCACAGTTTGAATTAATACTAACATGTATTGTTCACCTGGTAAAGATGGTCTATTTTATTGCGCATCGTAGAATTTATTTAAATTTTGATCCTCGTGACGTAAATCTACTAGATCCTGAGTCACTTATTGTGACAAAAGTGAATCTTCTTATTACAAAGCTGTTTGGTTCCATTTGGTAGAACACTTTTGTAGGAGAAGATTAAATGCCAAGAAAAAAAAAAAAATAACGACGACGGACGACAAGAGATCCTAAAACCCCACTTGGTCTTTGGTCGTGGGGGCTAAAATGGAAAGGAGAGTCCATATAACACTATAATATATTCAATGTTGAAGTTGCTGTAACTGTTTCTAATTAAAACCAATACAAATAGTAAATGAAAGACATCTAATCCGTTGAAGACTCAGTAAATGTTGTGGTTTATAGGAATGTGCAGCACTTTTGGAGTTGTAATTTCACATTAGGGGTGGGGGTTACTATTGAAAAAAGTGTGTACTGGGTGCAGCTTGGAGTTTACACCCTTACCCCTAATTTATATATTCCCTCGGTATGATGAGACAATCTGATTGAAATTGCATATCTCACTTGTCAGTAAAGTAGGGGGAACTGAGAGATGTGATTTTAGTTAGACTGATTGATGTGGTAATTTCCCCCTAAACGTGCCTCTGTGTGTTATCTTTCATCAGCATATATATTCATCATGCACATTAGGCACTCTCTCTTTCTCTTGCAAACTGGCCACAAAGGACATTACACGTGCTTTAATTGTTCATTTTATCATTGATATATTTCCGTAAGGCAGTGTCATCTTAACGCATGGAAACAACTTCTCATTATATTCTACACTGTCCTAGATTTGCTGACATTAGGAAGGAATTGATATTATCCATCTCCACTTCCATCTCAAACATCCCTGTAAATATTACCATAAGCTTACTCCTTTTTGGAACAAATTAATTGACGGACGAACAGAATACATTAATTTTCGTTTCGATGCAGAAATACATCATCAAAAGTAAAAGGTTTACACCATGATCATATGGCTTACTATACTTTAGTGACGTACATCTCGCCTCAAGATTAATCATAAGTTATCACTTTTCCCTCCTTAGTATACATTATTAGTATTTCACATACTTCTATATTCTACTCTATCAAATTATTATCTTCCCTGGCCGGGGTTCCTGTGTCCACATAGCGCGACACGTTCATGTCGCGTTGTGTGGACTCGGTGACCTTGACTCGGGAGGATGTCTTATTATAAATTACCAGCAATATTATTATATAAATATATTAATAGTTATAGATTTTATAAAGAGCATGCTATTACAGTCATGATTATACTATCTATGTTTATTTCAGGAGACAGATTTATAAAAGCATAATTGCTTGTTTCCGAATCCTGTATGTAATTATAGCTATATGTTTGATGTACTGTATTGTCTGATTATTTTGGAAATACATGTTTGTACATATTGTTTAAATCAACGCATGGACACACTGGGCAGTTGCCCGGGGTCACGCGAGCATAGGGGCCGATGCTAATTTATGTATGTTGTGTACGGCAAGCCTTTTAATGTTTAAACACTGATTTTTTGGAAGTATCAATACAATAAATATATGTTTAATTTTATCGTCAATTACAGTTTTATTCCTAGAGCCCCAGGTCTATAATTCTGTTAAGACGGCCCTGGCGTAAGGATTGCTTTATTTATGCTGTTTCTTATCAAACTTTAATTTACACATTGCATTCAATCAGAAACTTCTCATGAGATAACATTGCCAGATAATGTAACGAAAGAGGAAACGTTAGCTCATTCTCAATTTTTTTTTGTTTAGCGCCTGGCATTTATTTTTTTTAACAACCGAACTAACATCAATATTTAAAAAAAAAAAAAATGATTTGCATGGGTTATTATTTTTTTTCCTGAAATGTATTGATCACGTGTAATAAAAAAAATCAAAATGAAATCGTTGTTTATTTATGCCGATACAACGGTTAATAATAACATAAAAAAATAAAAATACACCGCCCCCTTTTTAACATAATTAAAAAGAAAGAAACGAGAAGTATGTCATGCAGTAACACTTTAAAAGTTGATAACACAAAACAGATGACGTAGAGCTTACCAGATTTAATGGTGGGTTTTAAAACAGGTAAGTTTCATATTATATTTATTACAGTTTTCAATTATTATAAGAGGGGCATCTGTACACGTGTTTTGGTTGGGGTCATTGACCTCTGACTTCAATCCAAAAGGTCACCACTGATGTGGGTTCCCACCCAGATGTTAAAGAGGGTATCAAAGGTCTTACAAACAGGCAGTTCCCCCTCAATATTGATATTTACACATATGTATATATAGTTAACATGGTTAAACGATAAATGCTACCACGCACTTTTTAGTCTAAGCAACGACATTGAACAAGTTTTGTTGACAAATAAATAAATAAAATAAAATAAAATAAAATGAAATGAAATGAAATGAAACTAAATTAAATAAATAAATAAATAAATAAATTACTTGAAGCATATTTTATTGTCAAGCAAATAGAGAAAAATAAATCAGTTGAATGCGAGTTGAATTGTAACATATAAACATAATATAATTTATATTGATAGACATCTATAGGTGTAGTACATAGTGCATTCAGTGCACAGCATTCTTATCATAAAATACACAAAAGACCCCTTTGAGGAGAAATAAGGGACAATTTCACCGATTAAGACAACATTTATATTTTTTACAATTATTTACCATGTTCGTGTTGACCCGATTTAGAAAAAAAAAATGTTTATGGATTAACATTATATGAAATTGGGGGGGGGGGGGGATGCAAATGGTGGCAAACTATTTAATAAATATCCACCTATATGCGCACAAGTCCATTTGTTCAATTCGCACCTATAATGACCGTATATTTGTCAATTACTCGACATGCCTTTCGGTTTTCTCTTGGTAGTCGCGGTAGAAAATGGCGCTATACACTGAATTATAAGCTCGATAAACATCTAAATAAATGTGATTAAGTTTGTCGGCGATTTCCGGAAGGTCAACACAGGTCAGTAGTTACGATTATAGTTTTCGTCCACTTACACGAATAATACAGTAATTACATTATTAATATTTGCCGATTCTCCGCTAAATATACATAGAGTAAGGTCAATCTAATATGTTCTCGCCATAATATAGCTGACATATTATTCATTTAGCATTACATGTAAACAAGGTAAGCAGATGAAGGTATTTTTTTTAAAGTAAATATATTTCAGTATATTAATATGCGCTAAAAGGCGAAAACAATATATATTTAAAAATAACAATTTTAAGGTTGACCATAGAAATATTTCCATATACTGTCACTTGCTACAGGTCCCGTCTTTATCAATAGTCCCTTTAAATAAATTTTTGCTATGACAACTGAAATCTTGACTGACCCACAGGCGCATGGGGCATGGATTTCGCCCCCCCTTTTTTTTCTCTACTCCCCCCTTTTTTTCAAAATTTTCATAATCATTCCTTTTTCAAAATTTTCATGATAATTCGTTTTTCTTCATTTGACAATATCAGTAGACGTCATACATCATGAATAATACGTGTATTCTGTGTTCACAGGTTTTCGACTGTATATATGATAGAAGATCATATATACTGTATCAGTCGAAAAAAAGGGGGGAGTAGAGAAAAAAAAGGGGGGGGCGAAATCCATGCCCCATGCGCCTGTGGACTGACCACTTATGATCACTTATACAAAAAATGTACATGTATTTACTACCACATATTGTAAGTACATTGTAAATATAATTGGTCGGTCAAGATTTGAACTGTCTTACCTTATTAATAAGAAAGGTACTTGGAGCAAGTCTACTTATATATATACTAACAATATTCCGTCAATAATTACATGTGGAGAAAGGGGCTTAATTATCCTTTACCATCTATTCAATGATTTAATCAACAAATATTGAAAAACTATTGCTTGAAAATGATACATATACTGATCAAACTAATTCAAAAATGTTTGAGAAAGTTCGTTGTTTTTATTAAACAAACAACAAGATTTTGTATTTCAAGTCAGCAGTGTTGTTATTTTAGTGTTTTCTGATTTTTCTCTTTTTCCCCCTGTTTGCATTAATTCATGACTCTTTTGTTTACCTCTTATTTCTAATACTATGTTGTATATGTTTTGCTGTCATTATATATTATGTGTATTGTACATGTAACGAGACTATGGGATTTGATATGATTTGCAATAACTTTTGTCTGATCCTATTGCTTAATTTATTGCAATAAAATATTATTACATTGCATATTGTACATGTATACATTGCAATTTAGCACCTAACAGATGCTGGTCGGTAAGATATTACCGTTTCATTCCTACTGATATAACTTAATTTGATGTCAGTTTGTTTATATTATGTACATGCACTACTAATTTCTCAACACGTGAATAGTAAATATAAGTGGTCAGACAAGATTTCAATTGGCATAGCAACCATTTATATAAAGGGATTATCAAGAAACGGATTTGTAGCAAGTCTAGAAAACGACTTGTATAGTTATACGTACATGTAAATATCTAAGCTAGTCACAATATCTGTTAGAGATCGACCAACCATTCAACCTTTAAGGGTTGAAAGAAAAAAGTGGCATGTCTGCCGCCAACAAGATTTTTTTATTCACACGAAACAGAAATCAGATTATGTTTTGGTTTGACATGAGAAATCGGCATTTTTTTCCTCAAATTTTATCAAATTTTCTCGTTGTAAACTGCATTATTACATTATTATTATTATTTTATTAAGTATGTAATATTTTGGACCATTGTGTCGTCCTATTCCTTTCGGTCATTGTGTGTTGCCTGTCCTTTCATTGATGGTGTCTAATATTGTGCTTTTGGCATCCGGCTGTGTCTTTGTAATCTTGAAAAAAGGGGGAGCAAAAACAAAGTTTAGTTTTGCTCCCTTGACTCCCGACTTTAAACCAATTAGACAACCAATAAAAACATAAATTAAAGAATTATAAATGACACTAGTACAGTCAGGTTGTTTACATTTGATGTGCTATACCCCTGGGATATACACATATTAAACATGTACATACATTGTATATACATTTTTTTGTAGGTCAATGAAAACCATAGTAAGGTCAGTTATTAGAATGCTTACATCAAAATGTTCAAAAAGACAGAATTTACATTAGTTAAACATGTTAATCATAAAAAATATCAGCGTATTTCATAAAATAATTAAGTATTTTCCAACAATACAATAATATTGACTATGGGTCAAATGTACACACAAACAAATTTTTAATAGACGGTGTCCATATTAACTTTTACACATGACATATCGTTTTCAATGTGGATTTTATTTATTTTTCGAACAAATCTAAAAAAAAAAATGGAACATTCGACAAAGCGATTAAAAAAGGTGTAATCGGAGTACTGAGAGAATACCACCGACCTGACGCAAGTCACTAACAAACTTTATCACATAATGTTACATCGAGTACATCTCGTCTGAGCGGGATTCGAACTCACAACCACAGTCGCTATTCAAGCGACTGTGTCTATGTACAATATTTTTTTTACTCTTTTTTTTTAATTTAAATCATTGAAATTCAAGCGACCGTGTCATAACTTTAGTGGTGATAGGAACTGGCTGCATAGGTAGTTGTAAATCTAACTCCCATACGAACACGACCACGACAACCCCCGAATCACACCATAAACGATCTCTCTTGGAATTTATCTTGAACCAGAAAAACAACCATAGTTATCTGATGTATAAATGGAGGAAAAGTACATGTCGCGAAGTAAAAACATGGAATCCCAGTCCCCAAAAATATCAATACTAGCTATGCCATTGAGTTGTTTCAACAAAACGAACTGCATAGCCTTTGAAAACTTACAACTATAACCACAAACAAATACATTGTAGATTATCTCAAATGCATAAGAAAGATAGGTTCTATGCAAGGTAGAAGACGCTGGTTTATACGAGTTCTTCGGTTGGTCAATTATTATCTCCCTTTCAGTTTTTACGTCAAACTCTGAGTGAGTGAGTGATTGTTTTTTTAACACCAACTCAGAAATTTTCAGCTATATCATGGCTAGAACAAGTTAATTTCAATGAGATTATGATAAGGTCCGCTTTGTAGACCAACAGGCTGAGTTGGATATTTTTAGTGCTAGCTAATTGAAACAACAGTCCGCGGATAGAGATGTCGTCCCACTC
Source organism: Gigantidas platifrons (assembly GCA_002080005.1). Taxonomy (NCBI): domain Eukaryota; kingdom Metazoa; phylum Mollusca; class Bivalvia; order Mytilida; family Modiolidae; genus Gigantidas; species Gigantidas platifrons. The sequence continues at coordinate 279,389 of MJUT01010346.1, read as the reverse complement.
GGAGACATTATCCTGATTTTGAACCAAAACAGTCTTTGCTCTTTTTCCTTAATGTTGCGTGCTCAGCGGAGTAGCAACAAATACCAATTTTATTATCCTTTGTTTGACCCGATCAGGACTCGAACCAACAATCTACCGTACTCGACGTCTACATGTAACTCTGTTAATCATTTAAAACAATGACCGATATTAGATATGGGCTACATGTAGTTGTAAATTTTGCTCTTATATTTTAGGGGCGGATCCAGGATTTCAAGTTAGGTGGGGGGGACGCACTTAAAATAATGGGGTATTTCGTGTAAAAAATCACGATTTTACGCAAAAAAATCATATTTTTTTCCAATTTTTATTGGGGGGGGGGGGGGGTGTGGCGCCGGGTGAGCCCCCCCCTCCCTGGATCCGCCCCTGTATTCTGCCTTAATAGCCTTTTCAGCATATAACAGTATTAATGTATCAGTTATATGAAGTTCCTTCATTTTGCAGAAGGCCACTTGCCAAAAAAATGAAATGGGTTAATTTATTGTTATAGAGGACTGTCCGATCCAGTATAGTTTTAACTTGACTTCATAAAGAGAAAGTGTTGCATATAGCCACGGTTGCAATAAACAGCAATAAAAACGTAGAGATCAAATTTACTACACACGACACGTTTCTGGAATGGAATAACCCAATATAAGATCAGGCAACCTTTCTTAAGAACACTGAAATTATTATCCTGTCAAGCAAGCTGTATACGGTAATACGATTTTGAATATGTTATCTTGCAGATTGATTAAAGTTAAAGTTGAAACAAAATAGTTGATTAAGGTTAAAGTTGAAACAGAACAGATCGATTAAGGTTAAAGTTGAAACAGAATGGTAAGTCATAGATGCAAGCTAATTAGGTTTAAATGTATACGACTGACAAGTATTTCTGTATGTGCCCCTCCCACTCCCATGAAAAATATCAAAAGCACCTAATTCACGGGTGGTTTGCTACGTCACACGCACGGATACTTGAACATCGCGAACGTCGCCTCGAGGTAGGTTTATGCAGTTGTACCATTTAAAAAAAGGAAAACTAACAAAACCAAGTAGTTCACATAAGGACCCACATATCAGACTTCATTGTTAGCATACATTCATTGCGTGGAAACCCGTCAGTTTTTCAAACAATTCTGTACAGTTAAAATTCCCGGCAATGATACCGTTCACACAAAACCCATTTAACTGTATAGAAGTGTTTGCAAAACTGACGGGTTTACACGCAATGAATGTATGCTAACAATGAAGTCTGATGTGTGGGCCCTTCGGTGAACTATTTGGTTTTGTTAGCTTTCCATTTTTTAGCTCACCTGACCCAAAGGGAAAGGGTCAGGTGAGCTATTGCAATCACTTGGCGTCCGTCGTCGTCGTCGTCGTCGTCCGTTGTTAGCTTTTCACATTTCAATCTTCTCCTCAGAAACCACTGAGCCAAATGGAACCAAACTTGGCAGGAATGTGCATCAGGAGGTCCTCTATAAAATTTATGTTTTTTGTTTCGATCAGGAATTCAACATGGCGGCCAGGGCCAATAATGTGTTTTGATTGGCTCAATTTTCAAAGATCTTCTTGTCAGAAACTACACAGCCAATGGAATTGTTTTATGGTGTGAAGGATCCTTGGGTGGTCCTCTACCAAAATTATGTTTTTGGTGCATATCCAAAATCCAAGATGGCCGCCACAGCAGGATGAAGTTTAACATTGGACCCTATGGTAAATACCTTCAAAGATCTTCTTCTCAGAAGCCACAATGTCAGTAAAAATGATCTCTTGCAGAAATGTTCCTTGGATGGTCCTCTACCAAAATTATGTTTTTGGTGCTGATCTGAAGTCCAAAATGGCCGTCACTGGGGGACAAAGTTTAACATTTGACCCTATGGGAAATACCTTCAAAGATCTTCTAAATCTGTTTTCTGTGGAAAGAAAGATAACTCCAATTTAATCTGTGGAAAGAGATAACTCTATTTAAATATTGACATGATTTACTTTAGTATAATACAGTTAAAATGAATCTGTATAAAAAAAATGTGATCGAGGTACCCACCCTAAACCGTATATATTTATGATCAGGGTGACTAGGCAAATTAAATGCCTTATAGCTCAGGCCCCCGGGGAGGGGGGTCATACCCCACCCCCTACCTGAAGTGAACTTTTTAATGGTTGAGATCCCCACCCCTAAACCATATATATTTATGATCAGGGTGACTAGGCAAATTAAATGCCTTATAGCTCAGGCCCCGGGGGTCATACCCCACCCCCTACCTGAGGTGAACTTTTTAATGGTTGAGATACCCTCCCACAAATCATATATATTTATGATAGGGGTGAATAGATAAATTAAATTCCCCAAGAGTTGAGGCCCGAGGTCATCCCCATCCCCTACCGGAAGTTTTTTTTATAGCCGAGTATAAAACATGACCAAATGATTTTGACTTGCAACTCGTTTTAGTTAGTAATGTCCGAAGGGACAAGTTAAAAAAAGTGTTAATGTAGAGGCCTGTGGGAAGCACCTATAGGCTATGGAATGTTCTGTATGAAGTTTCTTCAAAGCAGAATGCAAGGTGAGTGACACAGGCTGAGCTCAGTGCTGAGCCTGTAGTTTTGTTGACTCACTGCTTTTGGTTACTCAAATAATCAAAGGGAAGCAACTCTATTACATAATGTGAAGTAGCAAAAGCTAAATTTTGAGAATCATTGACATATATGTTTTTTTACAGCAATTGTGATAACTTACATTAAAGGGGGGGACCCCTGCCCAAATTTTTTTGGAGAAGAGGTTTGCAATGACGAGGGCTACATTTGTTATTTTTTTTACCAAAGTTATTAAGTTTTATTGGCTGATGTCGTTATACCCAGGTGAGCTATACAGGCTCCTGGGGGCCTCTAGTTTAAATTGTACAACTGCATAAACCTACCTCGAGGCGATGTTCAAGCATCCGTGCGTGTGACGTAGCAAACCAGCCGTGTACTTTGTTATTATCCATGGTTTCTAATAGATTGTATGGTCTCGCTTTGTTTTCATGCTTTATGTATTATTAGACAACTTCGTATATGTTCATCTGTCTCTCCGACTACGCACAGTAGTTTTCATCGGACTTGTCATCACTATCGCATAGAACAATTATACAATTATTGACTTTGGAATAGGTTGCTATCTGTATTAATCAACCGGAAAATATGCAATATTCACCGAGCCGCAGGCGAGTTGAATATACGTTTTAAAGACTGATAAACCAGATAGCAACCTATTTCAAAGGAAATGACTGTTTTATTTCATGAAAATGCTTTATTGTTATCTAATAATAACTTCATCGTCAGCCGAAAAACAAATGTTAAACGCAATCTTATTGGTAATTGTACAACGAAAGAACTAATATGATAGGATAGCAAAAGTCCAGGGCTTCTCCATCTATATCACTTGCCGGACACCAGTCAGGATCTATTTTTATCTTGAAAAGCCAATTTCGGAATATTTATGGAAAAAATTTTTTTTTTTAAATATTAGCCGAAGGGGTGATATCGCAAGAACTCAAAACCTCAGAATAAGTTTTAAACGAGCCAAATTGTAGTCATGTAATAATGACTACTTACAATCACACGGGTCTATTTATCACTATCGCAAAATACTCTTCATAAATATTGCACATGACTATCGAACAACAAATTGCATCAATTAATATATGTGTTATATTTTCCCGCCATGAAAAGTCTGGTCCAGATAACATTGAGCTTAAAGTGGGAGTAGAGAAGGAGGACGAATATGAAGACGAGGACAGATATAAGCCTCTGTATGGTGTTGAGGACGTACCACCATGGTACTTGTGTATCCTTCTAGGATTTCAGGTATGTAAAATTGTTAGTTATTAAGGTTTTACATCCGGCTACCTTCTTTAGGCATTGCGGGCAGATTACTTTCATAGAGAATAGTGCTCTCTCTGTTTTATTCTTGCGTTACGCTTAAAACGAACACTTTTCTTTATTTGGTAGAAAATGTACATCTATTTATGATTGATTGATTTGTTTGTTGTTTAATGCCCAAATGCAAAATATTTCATGTATGTTCAGAATGAGTGCAAGTTCAAAACTGATCAAAGATGATAAAGTATGGGGCATTCGGGGCAAAGAAAGGAGGTAAGAATGGGAATGAGACAACATTAGACTACAACTGGAAAAGTATGGAGAGATGGGTACGGAAAAATAATAAATTTGGGTAGCGACTCCAATGTGCCTAATCTTTTTTGAAATCTACAAAGAGACCTTCAGTTTTCAAGGAGCGTAGCACTCTACAATCACGGTACTCACTATTGTGGATGGTCAACCTTTCCATTTTTATAAAAGTCTGATAATTTCCCACCAAGAGGACATTCTCTATCTACCAATGTGGGACGTACTATGGAGCTATGTGGGTTGAAAATCTACATATACAACCATCATTACATATGTGAGTTCGATTCTCATACATGTCAAGTTACAGTTGTTACAACACAAAGTTATTCAGTGACATTCCTCTTGGATACCCCGGAGATCAGCCTCTAATAATTGATCGCCACGATATAAAAAAAGAAAACTCTGCTAGCACAAATATATTACAAAATACCAATATCTCGGACAGCATCACTAAAAAACATATAGGACGGACATTCCGCGACAAACATGATATGACTTACATGTACTGAGACGTGCAAAAAATATTCGGTCACAGTAATTTTTTACTATTCATTTCATATAAAACCACATTTTTTCAAAACATTATTCCAAAGCCAATTCCAGTATGATTTTGATGACATTTTTACTACAGTACATCATCTTCTAGGACAGGAATAGTATTTCCTGTTTGGTATTCTGGGTATGGTTAATAATTTAGAATGTTCTATTCTATGTAATAATAATAATAAAGTACATACATTGTATATACTTATAGATTAATAATGGCCTTTTTCATATTGCCCTTGTTATCAGCACGAGACCTTGATATCGGCCCCGAGGGCTTTAGCCCGAGGGAAGATATTAGTCGAGGACTGATAACAAGGGCAATATGGAAAAGGTCATGTATTAATCTATTTATCACATATTTTGTCAGGGCAGATAACATGGTATTGCCCTTCACAAGAGGGCAGATAACATGTTATTGCCCTCGCAAAATGTTATTGCCCCGGAGGCAAATAACACGCCGCAAATTATGCTTTTATTACACATGCAAATTCGGCGTTATTTCAATAAAATATGTGATAATATCATTTTACAGCAATACCTGACAGCGTTTGGGTCCACCATAACAGTTCCCTTTGTTCTGTATAAAGCACTGTGTATAGCCGAGGACGGCGTAGGACTGAGTCAGCTTATTAGTACTATCTTCTTTGTATCAGGTGTTAGCACCCTCATACAGACTACCATCGGTGTCAGGTTGGTAAATCTTTATCTTGATTGGCTTTAAGAATGATTTTTTTTCAAGAATACTTGTAAAGGGTTAGGGCTATTGTATTTAACACCACTTTCAACAATATTTTCAGTTTCTGGTGTATCCTGGTGGTCAGTTTTATTGTTGGAGGAATCCAGACCGACCAGAGTACCAGGAGAAAACGTACCACGGACCTGCCTCAAGTCGCTGACAAACTTTATCACACAATGTTGTATCGAGTACACCTCGCCTGAACGGGATTCGAACTCACAACGTTAGTGGTGATAGGCACTGATTGCATATGTAGTTGTAAATTGTACTACCATACGATCACGACCAAGACGATCCATATAACACTTGCATAGTTCTTTATAGCTGCGGAACCGTAGCTCTGATGGTCCTTTGCCAGTTTTCTGATATAGAGGACCATCCGCAGCTAAGTTCTTTATAGATACCGGTATATACTCGACACACAATTTTCTGGCAAGAACACAGTGGCCTGAAGGTTAATGTGATAGGTCGTCATATATATTATCTTTTCGCCATTGAAGTGCTTAGGGAAGAACCATNGTTTCCTTTGCCATAACTCGAATCCCAGAGGAACGAACTGAAATGTTCTAGATTTGGTTGTCTGTCTGTCTGCCATCATCTTCACTTGGCATACATCGTTTTCCTAGACAATACATTTTGGCGTGCATTGCTATTGCAATCATACCAATTTTTATACATGAAACTGAGTTTAGAAAAGTAAAACAAATTGTCCGGAAAATATACCCAAAATCTAGAATCGACAACACTTACAAGAGAGCGGGGACTTACATACACATACCCCTCCTGTTACAATTAGAAGGAGTTGCCGCCTACGTAAGGTAACCATTATCTTTTCGTCATTGATTGAAGCAGAGGCGCGTGTGAAGAGTCCAAAATATGCTCGCTATGTACCTAAAATGTACATAGCGAGCATTTTTTTACTCTACACAAGCGTCTGTGATTGAAGTGCTTATTCATGTCTATTTTACCGGGAATTGTGGTTTTCGTGCAATAGTTCACTTGATAATTTCCATTACCTCAGGCCAAACATTTTGAACTATTGCACCCACCTCCATTAAATAACTGTATACTATTGCTCTTGATGTATACTATTAGTATACTAGTATCTTATATATTGTTGTAGATTGCCGATAATCCAGGGAGCAACCTTTGCATTTTTGACACCAACTAATGCTATTCTGGGGCAGAAACGATGGGAATGTCCATATGAACAAAGTAAGACAAATATGTACATAGGGGTCTATAATATTCTAAACTTAAACTGGTCAATGTGCATACCTACAAATTTGTATTACACGAACAAAGTAAGACAAATATGTACATAGGAGTCTATGATAGAACAAAGTAAGACAAATATGTACATAGGAGTCTATGATAGAACAAAGTAAGACAAATATGTACATAGGAGTCTATGATACGAACAAAGTAAGACAAATATGTACATAGCCTTATTAGGAGTCTATGATACGAACAAAGTAAGACAAATATGTACATAGCCTTATTAGGAGTCTATGATACGAACAAAGTAAGACACATATGTACATAGGAGTCTATGATACGAACAAAGTAAGACAAATATGTACAGGAGTCTATGATACAACAAAGTAAGACAAATTGTACATTTTAAACTCTTGTATGCAATGTGCATATAGTAGAAGTTTGTATTGTACCAGTTTTTCTTTTCTGTTTTATTTGTGTTTCTTTTCGGATTGTTCCTATGATTTTTACCATCAGTTGGGGTCCATCGTCCGTCATTCATTAACTTTTCACATTTGAATCCTCTAAAACCGCTTGGCCAAATGAACCGAGACTTGGTAGGAAGCATCTATGGAAGGTCCTCTATAACGATTGCTCATTTCGTCCCGATCCGTTAACAAACATGGCCGCCACAGGCAATTCTTGTTTCTGATTGGTCGATTTTTAAAAATCTTCTCCTCTGAAACTGCTTGGCCAAATAAACCGAAACTTGGTAGGAAGCATCTATTGAAGATCCTCTATAAGGATTCCTAATTTCGCCTCGATCTGTTAACAAACATGGCCAACACAGGCAATTCTTGTTTCTGATTGGCCAATTTAAAAAAATCTTCTCATCTGAAACCGCTTAGCCAAATGAACCGAAACTTGGTAGGAAGCTACTATGGATGGTCATCTACAAATGTATTAAGATTACTCATTTCGTCCCGATCCGTTAACAAACATGGCCACCACAGGCCATTCTTTTTTCTGATTGGTTGATTTCTAAAAAATCTTCTCTGAAACCGCCTGGCCAAATGAATCAAAACTTGGTAGGAAGCATCCTCGAAAGGTCCTCTATAAAGATTGCTCATTTAGTTCC
>MJUT01010346.1:255631-270562 GCA_002080005.1 Gigantidas platifrons | reverse complement strand
TAGGAGTCTATGATACGAACAAAGTAAGACAAATATGTACATAGGAGTCTATGATACGAACAAAGTAAGACAAATATATACATAGGAGTCTATGATACGAACAAAGTAAGACAAATATGTACATTGGAGTCTATGATACGAACAAAGTAAGACAAATATGTACAGGAGTCTATGATACAACAAAGTAAGACAAATATGTACATAGGAGTCTATGATAGAACAAAGTAAGACAAATATGCACAGGAGTCTATGATACAACAAAGTAAGACAAATATGTACATTTTAAACTCTTTTATCCTGCAATGAGCACTCTAGTAAGCAAATAACATGTGTCGAATACAGATGTGCTGTATTTTGTATAATATACAAATACAGCTTCAAGACACGCCACAGGTTATAAATAGAACATACAGATCTGCCATCTTGAAAATGTAAAATCCTACATGTCATATTTACAACAATACACACAAAAGTAATTAAAAAGCTTACCTTGAAAACTTATTTTAGTTAAATTGTATCAAACTTGAAGCGTACACGAAGCCAAATAACGTCTAATCTTTACGTTTCAAACACTATGACGTCATCTTGGTATACAGGTGTGCTGTATTTGTATAATATACGAATACAGCTTCAAGACTTACTTTGGGGCCCACGAAAGGTTTGAGGAATATTTATTTTTCTAAATTAAAAAAAAAAACACTACCTAACCTAAATTGCAGGATAAAAACAATATTAGTGTATTGTAGAAGAATATAGAAAATATTTGTATTCGGCACGGAACTGGTGGAAAATGCTCGGCTGAAGCCTCGCATTTTCCTCCCAGTTCCTTAGCCTCATACAAATATTTTCTATATTCTTCTACAATACACTAATATTGTATATATATGCAATGTGCATATAGTAGAAGTTTGTATTGTACCAGTTTTTCTTTTCTGTTTCATTTGTGTTTCTTTTCGGATTGTTCCTATGATTTTTACCATCACTTGGGGTCCGTCGTCCGTCATTCGTTAACTTTTCACATTTGAATCCTCTGAAACCGTTTGACCAAATGAACCGAGACTTGGTAGGAAGCATCTATGGAAGGTCATCTATAGTGATTGCTAATTTCATCCCGATCCGTTAACAAACATGGCCGCCACAGGCAATTCTTGTTTCTGATTGGTCGATTTTTAAAAATCTTCTCCTCTGAAACTGCTTGGCCAAATGAACCGAAACTTGGTAGGAAGCATCTATTGAAGATCCTCTATAAGGATTGCTAATTTCGCCTCGATCTGTTAACAAACATGGCCACCACAGGCAATTCTTGTTTCTGATTGGCCAATTTAAAAAAATCTTCTCATCTGAAACCGCTTAGCCAAATGAACCGAAACTTGGTAGGAAGCTACTATGGAAGGTCATCTACAAATGTATTAAGATTACTCATTTCGTCCCGATCCGTTAACAAACATGGCCACCACAGGCCATTCTTTTTCTGATTGGTTGATTTCTAAAAAATCTTCTCTGAAACCGCCTGGCCAAATGAATCAAAACTTGGCAGGAAGCATCCACGAAAGGTCCTCTATAAAGATTGCTCATTTAGTTCCGATCCGTTAACAAACATGGCCACCATAGGCCATTCTTGTGTTTTATTGGTTGATTTCTAAAAACTCTTCTCCTCTGAAACCATTTTCCCAAATGAACTGAAATTTGGTAGGAAGCATCTATTGAAGGTCCTCTATAAAGTTTGCTCATTTAGCCTCGATCCGTTAACAAACATGGTCGCCACAGGCAATTCTTGTTTCTGATTGGCCGATTAAAAAAATCTTTTCCTCTGAAACCGCCTGGCCAAATGAACTGAAACTTGGTAGGAAGCACCTATGGAAGGCTCTGTATTAAGTTTCCTCAAAGCAGAATGAAAGGTGAGCGACACAGGCTCAACCCACTGAGCCTCTAGTTCTTCTGCCCTATGTACTATTCGCTTGTCCTCTCAAATTTTATCGATCATCAGCAACATATTAAATCTTTAATTAAACCCAAATAGTTTTGTCTTACATTGTAGTTACTTATGTCTAAGGCAAGAACCATTTGATTGTTAACTTGCATGCGTTTTTTGTCTGTATGGAATAATTCTTCAAGTCATTCAAAAAATTATTTGCCTCTTCCCACCCATTATTTGTTTTGAAAATGGTTAATCTAGATGCTTACAACACTTATCCCCCAATATCATTTATTCATTCACTAATATATGATCATTTTGTATTATTTGCAGAAAATGCTAACATTTCACTTCTCCCCGACTATGGTAGTGATGAACACAGAGAAATGTGGCACATGCGCCTACGTGAGGTTATTTTTCTTTATGCTACTTTTTGACTAACGCTTTAATACATGTTTAACTTGATTCCTTTACCATTTTGCTTATGTTTATTGTTTTACGTATTTTTCAAAATTCTCTCTATATTTGTGAAGCTTGAATACATCACAATACTATGCTACTAATATAAAAAAGAAACTACTACAAAAATGTAGGAGTTCTTATTAAAGAGAAAAGTTTTGTCAAACACATAAATAATAATAATAACTTTTAGATCACTCCCTACCCCCCAACATCTTATGAATTCCTTTTATCTTTTTGGAATTTCAAAAAAAAAAAAAATCTTATTGATTAAGATTAAATAAAAACCAAGTCTAGACAGTGCATGTCTAATTTTCGGATTTTTTTTTCATTTTGCTTTAGGTACAGGGTGCTATTATGGTAGCTTCACTTGGGCAAGTCATTATTGGGTACAGTGGCATTATGGGATTGATGCTACCACATATTGGACCTCTAGCTATTGCCCCAACAATCAGCTTGATTGGACTAGCTTTATTTCCTGCAGCAGCTACTTATGCTTCCAAGCAGTGGTACATTGCTATTATGTAAGTGTCTCTCAAAACTTTTTGACTTTTTCGTCTTCTTAAAGGTTTGTGTTTATGGTGTTTAATGCTACTTTCAATAATATTTCAGTTATATCATGGCGGTCAGTTTTATTGATGGGAGAAACCGGAGTACCCTGAGAAAACCACCGACCTGTCGCAAGTCACTGACAAACTTTATCACATATTGTTGTATCGAGTACACCTCGCCATGATCGGGGTTCAAGCTTACAATTTTAGTGGTGATAAGCACCAACTGCAGAGGTAGTTGTAAATCTAACTACCATACGATCATGACCACGACGGCCCTACCGTCTTCTTATTATGAGGTGTATATCATTTGAAACTATTCAAGATAAGTTACAAGAAAGGGCATGCATATACAATGTATATACTTCAACATGATAGCTTGGGTAGTCAATAGTTTGAATTTAATAGCTTGATGGTATTGGTTGATTTATTGAATTTCTTTACTAGATCAATTACTGCAAAACATATCAACTTTATCTGTAAATATATGGAGCAACCATTGGAATTTACAATATATTGCGAGAGCCCGGATGGCTCAATGAGTTAGGTTGTTGGATTACCTAACAACTCATACAAGCCTATCACCAATACAGTTTGTGTTCGCGCCCAGCTTTGTAAATTACAGAAAAGGGTGCACTCGACTCACAGCCGGAAGTGATAAAGTTTACCAGTTGCCCATGGTCGGTGGTTCTCACCGGGTACTCCGGCTTCTTCCACCACTAAAACTGATCACCATGATAAAGCTGAAATATTTCTGAAAGTGGCATTAAACACAATAAATCAACAATATATTGCGACTCGAAGGGGACAGTTTAGTAGTATTTTACTACCTTAGTGCATTTGAAATCTGCCCTAAGAAGAGCAGTGGCCTTTGAAATGATAGGAGATGGCCTTATAAGAGATGTTCCTCTCTCAAGGAGGATAAGCTAGTATTATTTTACTATTTCAATGCCTGATAAGAGGGGTGACCTTTCTTGAAGGGGACCGTATAGTAATATTTTACTACCTTAGTGAGGGACTACTGTATATCTTATATTTCTATTTTTTAGGACAGTAGTGTTGATTACCTTGCTTTTCTATTTTTAGGACAGTAGTGTTGATTACCTTGTTTTTCTATTTTTAGGACAGTAGTGTTAATTACCTTGTTTTTCTATTTTTAGGACAGTAGTGTTGATTACCTTGTTTTTCTATTTTTAGGACAGTAGTGTTGATTACCTTGTTTGTCTATTTTTAGGACAGTATTGTTGATTACCTTGTTTGTCTATTTTTAGGACAGTAGTGTTGATTACCTTGCTTTTCTATTTTTAGGACAGTAGTGTTGATTACCTTGTTTTTCTATTTTTAGGACAGTAGTGTTGATTACCTTGTTTTTCTATTTTTAGGACAGTAGTGTTGATTACCTTGTTTTTCTATTTTTAGGACAGTAGTGTTGATTACCTTGTTTTTCTATTTTTAGGACAGTAGTGTTTATTACCTTGTTTTCCCAGTATCTACAGAATGTCGGCCTTCCTATATTTAAGTATGAGAAGAAAAAAGGATGTAAAACACACAAGCTATATTTATTTAAACTATTTCCAGTAAGTTTTGAACTTTGATGTTAGTGTCTTTTAACAGCGACACGAAAGGTGTCACTGGCGGAGTAGGAACTGCTAACCCTTCCGGAGAACCTGAGTTCACCTCCGTTGTTTTGGTGGGGTTCTGTGTAGTGTTTTGTAAACAATTACTTGTCCTTTTGTCCTTTTTCTGTTCACCATTTCAATATATATGAAAAATGTTTAGTTTATTTTTTTAACAATACAGTTTTTTTTAAAGAAAAAGTCATCAATTAAATGATATTTAATTATAAGTTATAATTTTCAAAACATTGTTTCTATTCTTGTGTTAGGATTTGTTTATATCCTCCAGAAATGCACAAGTATTATTGTAGGCAATGACAAGAAAACCATTCTCCGTCATGTTTGTTTTTGTAGTGACTTTGCAGGTTCAGACCCCTAACGTAGGGAGTGTGAGAGATATGATACAGATCTTACGTTATTAATCCGTATAAACCTCCATTTGATCTTGGCACCTAATATGGAAGAAGCCAATTCGACCATATTATCTGTACACTGTAAAATATTTTTTAAATGCATGGTACACTGGATATCTTTCACAGCGTGTTATTAGTAATATTTATACCATTGTTTTCTGAGTTAAACGGCTAAACAATCGAACGTGCAGCGTGAGATTTCTTTTAACCGTTTAACTCGGAAAACCATGATATAAATGATTTGTAACTTGAAGCCATGCAATATTACATCTAGGTCGTCATTATTGCACGGCTCTCTGAGAGTAATAAAACTACAGCTCAGATTTAAAGTGTGCAGTATCTCGTATCTGTGTGTATTATTTCATAGTTCTTAGCTGTTGCTTACATTCTGAAAAAGATCAAAGGAAAAGAATGCATTAATGTTACAAGCTTATATTTTAGGTTTCCATTCACAGGTGTTATTAGCTATGCTATTGTCATGGCTGATATGCTATATACTGACAGTAACAGGAGTATTGACGGATGACAAAGATGGCTGGGGATATGGCGCTCGTACAGACACAAAACCAGGAGTTATATCGAATGCAGACTGGTTTAGGTTTCCTTATCCAGGTTTGTAGACAAAACGTACGACATGGTGTGATTTAGTAGTATGAATTAATTTGTATTCGTTGAATAGCAATATTGGGAGGTTTTCGTTTGTATCATCATACTACTAAAATTAGTGCACTGCTAATGCCATATTTATGTTTAGTTATGGTGTATAATGCCACTTTCAACAATATTTCAGTTATATCTTGGTGGTCAATTTTATTGATGGAGGAAACCGAAGTACCGGTAGAATACCACCGACATGCCACAAGTCACTGACAAATTTTATCACAATGTTGTATCTAGTACACCTCACATGAGTGAGATTCCAACTCACATTTGTGATGATAGGCACTCACTGCATATGTAGTATTGTAAAGCCAACTATCATACGATCCCAAAGGTCATATATAACAAGAGTATGAAACCACAAATTATATATCTTAACGAGCATCTCACTATCAGTTGATCCACGAAAATTGATACCATCGAAAATAGATGAAACTTACAGAATTGGAACAGAGGAACATTTCAATACTGACAGTAAATCCCGATAGAAAAGAAGTCGAACAAAGGGACATTTCAATACTGACAGTAAATCCAGATAGAAAAGAAGTCAACTACAATAGAACAAACATTTGTAAATACAATGAAGAAGAAATAACCCTTAAAAAAGGACACATAAAAATAGGGGAAATGTTGGTCTAGTACAAGGTGAATATCATCACATCGTCATCGATATGTAACTTGTCCTCGCCATAATATGGCTGCAACGTTGCTCACATGGCACTAAACAACGATCACTCACTTACTTGCCCATAATGCTCACTTGGCACTAAACAAAGATCACTCACTTACTTGCCCATAATGCTCACTTGGCACTAAACAATGATCACTCACTTACTTGCCCATAATGCTCACTTGGCACTAAACAACGATCACTCACTTACTTGCCCATAATGCTCACTTGGCACTAAACAACGATCACTCACTTACTTGCCCATAATGCTCACTTGGCACTAAACAACGATCACTCACTTACTTGCCCATAATGCTCACTTGGCACTAAACAACGATCACTCACTTACTTGCCCATAATGCTCACTTGGCACTAAACAACGATCACTGACTTACTTGCCCATAATGTTCACTTGGCACTAAACAACGATCACTCACTTACTTGCCCATAATGCTCACTTGAGTTTCATTGAAATTGTTAAAAGTGTTAATTGTGCCGTCTATGGAATGTTATTGCATTTTGTCATTGCAATGTTGTTTTATTTGGGGGGGGGGTTCTTATTGAATGAGTGATAACTACAAAAATTGAACTTGACCTGAAAAAATTATGACGTAATTCCGGTACAATTTGTTTCACTTAAAAGTTCCTGACAACGGGTCGATTTGTGGTAAGAGGTTTTATGAAATAGTAGAAATAGTGTAAGTGTGGGAGTTTGTACTCAACGAACAGTTGAAATATTGTCAGCGTAGGCAAATGTTAGTCGAAGTACTGGCAGTAAACGCAACGAACAGTCAACATATTGTGAGGTAACAACTGTGGAAATATGTCAATGTATTGAAAGAAGGGCCAAAATAGTTACTGCAGGCAAATAGAAGTCAAAACATTGTTGGTGACCAACAGCAAATATATTGTCAGTATTGACGTAAACATAAATTATAGCCTCCAAAAATATTATCCCATGGGATAAAATTGAGCCCTAAAATTATCCCATAAGATTAAATTTTGTGAAATTATGGATCAAATGTAGGTTATGGTTTTTTCCTAAAAAAATATTCTGATTCCCAATGTTGCTGAAAAAAATATTCTGATTTTGGTGGAGGAAAAAAAAATAATCTGATTCAGAGTTTTTGTCATATAACCTAATGTTAAATTCTGGAAAAAACCCATGCAAGTTAAATGGTTGGTCCCTTACAGAGGTATAATATTTATTAATGTGCGATAATATTTTTTAGAATATTTTATCCTCGTGGATATAATTTCATTGATATTTTATCTGGGGGGGGGGGAAATATAATTTTAGGTAGGAACAATTAAATTGATACATCATAGGATTTTTTTTTATCCTCCCAGATAAAATATCAATGAAATTATATCCCATAGGATAATATTTCTTAAAAAATATTATCCGTATTGAAAAAAAATATCCTACAGAGAGATAATATTTATTAATGTGAGATAATATTTTTTTAGAATATTTTATCCTCATGGATATAATTTCATTGATATTTTATCTGGGGGGATATAATTTTAGGTAAGAACAAATAAATTATTACATTGTCAAACAATAGCAATGATACCATTGATGTAGTCCAGTAACACTTAAAGATATTGACAGTGCATGATTCTATGAAAAATCTCTATTACGAAAGGATGTAGTATTTTGCACCATGTAGTATCTTGAGAAAGAAGCAGTTCAGTTTTCTTAATTTTACAGAACATGGTGTAGATTAAAAACAATGTCAAGTCTACAAAGTGTACCTGCTAATGAAAAATGAGCCGTTTAAGAAATATTGAAGAATACAAAGAGGTTCGTAAATTGATGGAAAGCCGATACAATGGCCAAATGAAAGAGGGAAAAACAAAGATTGAGCACGCGAATTCATCCCTTCCCATAAAAAAAAACAATAACAAAAAAACAAAACAAAAAAACCATAAACAAACAAAAAACGAAACCAACTGGTGATGAACTCTGGAGCTCCATAATAAGAAGTTCCAACTCCTTTAATGGCATCCGTCGTGTACTGGTAGACGACACGAACATCTTGATCTATATGTTTTAAACTTTGTTGAAAATATAAGTTGACAAATTAATTCCTTTTACAGGTCAGTGGGGAACTCCCACAGTCAGTGTAGCTGCTGTATTTGGAATGCTGGCAGGGGTATTGGCATCCATGATAGAATCTGTGGGAGATTACTATGCATGTGCTAAGATTTCTGGGGCCAAGCCTCCACCTGTCCATGCAGTAAATAGAGGTAAATAAAAGAGAAAGTTAGTAACTAGTATACGTTTTCTACTGCTATAAGTGTTTATGTCCGACTATATAAAGTGGTACGTATAAAGATGAGTTTTATGCCTCTAGTTACAGATATCAAGCATCAGGAAACTCATACTTGGAATATGCATATATATAGGTTTGAGTTGGTTTGGTTTATGGGGTCTAACGCCACTTTCAACAATATTTCAGTTGTATCGTGGCGGTCAGTTTTATTGGTGGTACCCGGAGAAAACCGGAGTACCTGGAGAAAACAATCGACCTGTCGCAAGTCACTGACAAACTTTATCACATAATGTTGTATTGAGTATACCTGGCCTGAGCAGGATTCAAACTAACAATGGCATTGATTGCATAGGTAGTTGTAAATCAAACTACCATATGATAATGACCACGATGGCCCCTTTTGTGCTGGGTATTTATTTTATTGGTACATGTACGGAGAGTACTGTCTATATATTAATTGTTTGTCATTCAATGTACTAGTACAGAGAACAATGTCTGGATGATAATTGATTTTCTATTAGGTGTTGGTACATATCATATGGTCTTGTCTAAGAACTTTATCTTTGGTTTTTAAAGTGTTGATAGATAAGATATGACCCATTCTTAAACCGGCAATTTCCTGTGTACGAGAACACCTTAAATAGCAAACACACCGTTTGTTGTTTAATGTGTTTATACACAGGATATTGCCCATTTTAGAACTTTGTAATTGGTGTTTATGGTGTTGGTAGACACAGTATTGTCTGTTTATCAACAGTGTGTTTGATGTTTAAGGTATTGGTACAGAAGGGATTGCCTGTATATTAGCTGGTGCTTGGGGATCTGGCAATGGGACTACATCTTACAGTGAAAATATTGGTGCTATAGGTATAACAAAGGTATGTATTTCACCAAGGAAACGGACTAGAGGAAATCTTTAAATAACATAAAGGAATATCAAACATAGAAAATATTAAAAGAAAGTTATAGTTTAGTGATGGTCAGCAATTCAAAAAATATCAACAAAACCAAAAATTTAATTCCCAAAATATCTACAATAAATGATACAGCTTGTCTTCTTTTTTTGTAATTTTCTATTTTTACAGACAGCACAATACATTTACACAACAAAACATTACACACACTTTGTAGACATTTTCCTGATCTTGATATATGTATTTATGCATTGAATTAATACCTATATCACAAGATATTGTGGAAAGGAATGGAATGATCATAGCTCCAGATGATTTTCTATTTTGATGGAGTTATTTCCCCTTATTTTCTGGAATTTTTTTAATTTTTTTTGTCTTCTTGCTTTCCAGTTGGCATAGAAGACAGAGGGTTTTAGGCTACCTGTCCTGAGATGAAAATGTTTTACTATTGTCTATTTTGTGCCACTTTTCGATAAAATTGTACTGGCAATATATAAATATCATTTTACATTTAAAAAGAGAATACAACCCTATTTGTAGATAATGTTAGGGGGTTATGGTGTTTAACGCCACTTTCAACAATATTTCAGTTATATCGTGACGGTCAGTTTTATTGGTGGGGGAAACCAGAGTACCCATAGAAAAGCACCGACCTGCAGCTAGTCACAGACAAACTGTATCACATGATTTTTTTTTTTGAGTACACCTCTCCTTGAACGGAATTTAAACTCACAACTTCCAACTACCATACGATCACAACTACGACGGCCAAATTATTAGTAATACATATTGTTTGACATATGACATCTATTTTAAGGTAGCAAGTAGAATTGTAATACAAGTTGGTGGAATAATTATGATAGTACTTGGTTGTCTTGGTAAATTTGGAGCACTCTTTGTTACCATTCCAGAACCCGTTGTAGGTGGCATGTTCCTGGTTATGTTTGGTGAGTACAAATTTGTATTCTTCGTTCTCAACAAGAGCAAACAAATAATATACAGATTAGGGTGGTACATGGCATCGCATTTCTAACGTGCATTATACTAAATTTGATATCTACGTTTTTAACATGATTCCTTTGAGAGGAATCAGCATCAATAGACAAAAAGATTGAGTGAGTGATTTTTGTTAGACACTTAAAACCTATTGCAGCTACAGTGAAACCTGTTAAACCGAACCTCCTTGGGATCAACTTTTGTGTTCGGAATAGACAGGTGTTCGGTTTATACAGGTTAAATTAACAATGATTTCCTATGTTAGGACTTTTTTTTAAAGTTCGGTTTATGCAGGATTTCAGTTTATTCAGGGTTCGGTTTAAAAAGGTTTTGCTGTATAACATGGTGAGAACAATGACGAGATGATTCAGATTTCTTCTTTGTAGTAGACCAACACTATTATCTAGGTTGTACAGTGCTAAATAAACGTTAGAGAATACCGAAGGAGCAAACAAAAATGGACATTCCAGAGAAACTGGCAACATTTGGTACACAAGACGAAGAAAAGCAAAACTTAAACACAACACAATATATGATGGATAAGACTACACAAACAAACACAAATAACGTAAATAAAACATGAACACTTCATGTAACTACAGTTGGTAGATATATACATTATCAAATTACGGACTCAACAAGACTTTTCCCGCTCTTACTGTCTAATAATTTGTCTTTTGCAGAGAAACAATAACTGCCAATTTCTTCCACACACAAGAAGAGCACCATAAAATAATAAAATAATCTGCGTATTATGGTTCAATGACTTGTAATAACTATTAAGAAAAGTTTGAAGATATCAAAGGGGTAATCAGAAGCTGTAAATCAAAAAAGGTAAGATAATACAAAAGTTAAAAGAAAAAGGCAACCCCCCCAACAATCTACTAAACAATGCATATAAAACTAGATTGAGCAACACGAACCCCACTATAAACCATGGTAACGTAGGGTAAATAGTTTCTGTGTATGCTCTACTCACATGTGCATGTGTTTGTGAGCAATTATTATCATTCAACATAAATGATGTCTAATGGATACCCATTATTGATTATTGCTACACAGTTGAACCTCGCTACCTCGAACATGGATAAGGATACGTCTATTACTTTGTTAGCTCGAGGTTAACATTGGCTCATTTCATAGGGGATTCAACTTTTATGCTTTAATTTATTACAGATAAATCATATACACGAATACTGCAAAGTAAAATTATTTATTACTTTGCTTTGGTGTGAATGAATGAGTGGTTGTTGTTTAACGTCAAATGAGCATCTTTCTAGCCATATCGTGGCGATAATAAATTACTTTTTGATGATGATGTCCACTTTGTACTAGACAACAAGTTGAAACTTCTGCAGAAACCACGATCTACTGCACTCGAGTCGAGCAGACCACCAGTGATTTTTTTTGTCTTAGTCACAATGCTTTAAAACGCTTGATTGTACAGTTAAACCTGCCCATAAGGTCAACTCTATTAAGCAGTCACCTCAATTAAGAGGTCACCTTTTTCATGTCCTGATAGAGTATTTCATATGAATTCAACCTTTTTTAAGAGGTCACCTGTCTTATAAGGCCACTTTTTCTTTGTCCCAACGGTGTCCTCTTAACACAGATGTGACTGTATGTTTGTGAATCAATCTGTATTTCTACAGATGTCAACAACCCTACGACTCTACAATTTACAATTTTAAGGAATATATTTATTATGTTACTTATCATATGATATGGTATTTTTTATAGGTATGATCACTTCAGTAGGACTGTCAAATTTGCAATATTGTGATATGAGATCATCCAGAAATATATTTATCTTGGGAATTGCGCTTTTTATTGGATTATGCTTTCCATCATGGATGGCAGAACATAAAAATTACATTGATACTGGTAAGTGTTTAGTTCTAATAATAAAACCCTAAATGCTCGCTTACTCGCAAGGGTGTTAACGGGATGCCATTACATGTAATGGAGCAGCCGCAGAGATTTTTTGCACTCGCTTACAGAGTTTCTGACGCCTGCATTTATCAATAATAAGACATAACCTTTCCTTTTGGCCACTATTATAACAAGATTTTATTACCTACCAGTATTTTAGAATGTAATTCCTACAAAATAAAAATTCGTTTACCAACTACATTTTGAATTTTGTAGTTTGAGGTCATTTTCCGGTCAAAGCCTCACTTTGGTATTTTTTGGATGCCATATTTGGCGATTGAGGCATGAATGTTTACATCAGCTGTAGTAAATATACTAAATATCATATTAGAAATACGATATTTAGAAAAGCTCCGCCTTCCGTAGTTTCCGGTTATGGCGAACGATAGATAAATTTGTTGTTACTTTTGAAAAGCATACATTTTTCAGCCAAACCGATTTAACAAGGACTGGGATCATCAGTAATAGTTATAGTGAAATGTTTGAAGCGTAAATAGTGAATTGTTATGTTCAACTGCAATATTTTTTTTGCTCCATTGTGACGAATGGGACCCCTTTGTAGCTCCACCGAGACACAAGTTTGTCACATGAGCTACATTATTGCAGCTAGTAAGTGTTCTACTTCTACATACAAATGGAAATAATCTAGATAGTGGTTTTGTGCACATAAGAGGGGAGATAATTAAGATGGTGGTATTGCACACATAAGAGGGGAGATAATCAAGATGGTGGTATTGTGCACATAAGAGGGGAGATAATAAAGATGGTGGTATTGTGCACAAAAGAGGGGAGATAATCAAGATGGTGGTATTGTGCACATAAGAGGGGAGATAATCAAGATGATATTATTAATCTAACAAACCCACATGATATTATGGTTTTGATTGATTTATTGTTGTCTAATTATTCGTGTAAGCAATATTTCAGATTTATTCATGAAAAATTATATGCAGATAAAAAGATGAGAGATTTACCCTACAGATTGGGAGGTAATGTGTGGGGTTCGTTGTTAGGGCAAGTCATATATTTGATTCAATGGAAAACATTCTAGGCCATGGAAAATCAAATTCGATACAAAACAACTCAAACACTTTTAAATTATTTGACTTCCCAATCTTTAAATCATGAGCATATACAATGAAAGTTATTTCAGAAATGCATCGTGGTACTAAATTATATGCCGACCTACGTTTTATTAGCCTGTTTATAGCAGTGTATATATTATCCATTTTGTTTTTTTTGTTGTTAAAAGTGGGAGAGGAATGACAACACGTATATCTGGAGGAATGACGACACACGTATATCTGCACCTGACTGAAATATGCCGACTGAATGTTTTCTCACATCACATGTAATAAAAACGTAGATATCTAATTTAGTGCTCACGACTCGTGTCAAGAACAAACTTCCTCAAGTACACTCAGTCAATGGAAGAACAAATAATATAAAAGATTTAGGAACCCAGGATATCAAAGGGCCTAAACAGGACAGCCACATTCGACTAAGTTAACTTTTGCCTGAAGGAGACAAACATCTATATTCTATTTTGATGTGGAAAAACTGTTGTATTAAATTGGTTGACCTACTTTCACTTTATTAGTTTTTAAAAGTTAAATACTTTTTGTGTTTTCAGGTAGCGACGTAGTGGACCAAATTTTATCTGTTTTGCTCAGTACCAGTATGTTTGTAGGTGGTGTCATAGGGTTTGTCTTAGACGTAACGATTCCAGGTAAGATTATATGTTATATTTAGGAGGGGACCGTCATGGTCGTGATCGTGATCGTATGGTAGTTGGATTAACAACTACCTATGCAATCGGTGCCAATCACCGCTAACAATGTCAGTTCGAATCCCGCCAATGACGATGGGGTACTTGATACAACATTATGTGATCAAGTTTGTCAGTGACTTGCAGCAGGTTGGTGGTTTTCTCTGGATACTCCGGTTTCCTCCATCAACCAATAAAACTTACCGCCACGATATAAATGAAATATTGTTGAAAGTAGCGTTAAACACCATAGCCCTAAGCCTAACCACATATTTAAGAAAATTATTTTGACTCAATGGGTGCCACTAATGAAGAAGTAGCTGGCTACACATTCGGAGATGAGGACTCTACCACCTGTTTTAGTGAGATTCATGCTGGTCAATATTTTAATTTCTGTGCATTGTTTATTGTCTCTGTCCTTTTTCTAGGTCATCGTATTGTCTGTTTCGGTTGCTGGCTACCACTTCTATTTCTTAAAAATCGTCTTAGAAATGGCAATATATTTCTACCATTTCTATCTATGTGTACATTGCATTTCAGTGATTCTTGTTTGCTTGTTATCCCCTCGCCAACAAAGTTGCAAAGGGATATAGTAAGGCTACCGTCCGTCCTTCCGTCCGTCCTTCCGTCCGTCCATCCATCCTTCCGTAACATCTTTGTGAACACTCTAGAATCAACATCCTTCATTGGATTTTGATCAAACTTGGTACATACTTAGGGACTGACCATTTAACTTGCAAGGGGGGGGGGGGGGGGGG
>MJUT01010346.1:174822-189391 GCA_002080005.1 Gigantidas platifrons | reverse complement strand
TGGTCATGGTATTGTCTGTCCTTTTCCCTTTTTATGTTGGTCATGGTATTGTCTGTCCTTTGCTCTTTTTATGTTGGTCATGATATTGTCTGTCCTTTGCTCTTTTTATGTTGGTCATGGTATTGTCTGTCCTTCGATTTACTGCTTCTGTTTATCCTTTCGGTATCTTCAAACTATTCCTTTGTCAATTTCTTGTAGGGAACAATGTCAACAGATATACACAAGACGAGCAGTAATGATATTTCGAGCGGATGGAAGGATATCGAAAGGGCCAGTCCTGTTATTCCAGATGGATTTGTAAATGATCTAATGCAACGTCGTTACGGCATGCACGTATTAGAAACGAAGGAGCTTGATAGTTACGTCGACAGAAACATTCACGTTATCGTGGACCAAAACATTACCAATAAATTCGTCTCAGATTTTCATCACCATGGGTATATTTTGAAAATACTTACGACCGATACAGATCTAGTTGGTAAGATATACATATACTGTTGCAGAATATATAATAATTGTGTTTCTATTTATTATTACGTTTTTCTATGTCCCATTAGACGTATCGCTTAAAGAACATTCGTCAACTTTTCTGTACGATGAGGCGAACAGTAAATGTGTAGACATAAGGCCAAGTATTTCCATTGTGTTATACAATCACTCCGAAAGTGGTGACTGCTGCTTACGTGGGTCGAATTAAATACACAGCAACTCGTCTCCGTCTACGAATTCGACACACATAAGTGTTTTGTACACCAAGATTTTGTGATATAAGCTTAATTATGTTCAGTAACGTACTTTATTATATATATATTTTTAATTAATTTTATGTAGACTTTAAATAATTTGTTTCAATTTCAGAAACAATAATCATCAGCGTCGGTGTCTTATAAATAATTTGGTTTTAATGTATGTGATCATTTTTAACTTGCTGTTTTAAATATAGAGTCATCTAGGGACAGACAAATATATTACTTGCATGATAAACAACTTAATGTAAATGTGGATATAAATATCTAACAGCTCCATTTTATGTTGCATTATGCAAGAGTAAAATAATAAATACTTTTGATCGTATTTTGTCCTTTTGGTCCTTTCTGTTTTGGCCATTGTGTTGTCTGTCCTTCTAGAATTCACGGCTTCTGATTACCCTTTGGTATCTTCAAGCATTTCTTTGATGCTGCCATTGATGCTTCTATAATTTACTTTTTACAGAAGCAACCCTAGATGTTATGAAATATGTTCGGCACAAAGGTATCCCAGTGCAGGAATGTGTTCAAGACGTCAATGGAAGATTCTGGACAACTGAATCAGTAGTGGACAAACACAATGATAGTTAGTGAAGGACAACCAATATAGTCAATCAAATTCCTTAATGGGGTCTTATTTTCAGGTCAATGTTCCACAATCAAGCTTAACATTCAAAGCTTTCTGGTTGTTGTGACAATAAAAATACATGGAATCTTAAATAAAATTTCCGAATATTCCCCATAATGTGAATTTCTGTTTCAGTTTCACAGAAAGGACAACCGGTTTTTGCAATTAAGTGTAATTATTCTACCTTACCAAGCAAGTGTTATTTTAAAACCTCCAAAAGAACTTTTTTTTCGATGCATTTCTAATAACTTTTCTAATTGCATGATTGGCTTGTGATGAATAGTCAATTAGTCTGTTCTTCTTTGTGCAATTTCTACGAAACTAATTAATTATAAATAGTGAGTGATTGTTGATTCCAAACCAACCAGGCTTTCCCCTTATTTCTAGATGAAGCAATCTTAGAGGAGAAGCAGCAAATGCCAGTTTTAGTCTTTGATTTGTTCCGACTCGCAGTCTATCGCACGCTAGCATTACATCAGCGATGCGGTCTGAATTGTTTAGTACATTGATGATACCATTTATATATAATTCTCTTGCAATATAACAATCACTATGCATGCAAATTGCATAATCCTAATTTATAGAAGTGTTGAAGTATTTGTGCGTATCTTATATGAGTGTATTCAACCATAAAATGTTTTGCATAGTGTTCTAAATATACTTCAGCGATCAACCCAATTTAATTACTACTATACCCATATCAAATTGTTTAAGCTGTAAATAAATCTTCCTAAAATCTTAATGAAAGCGCTGTGCTCGTTTTTTGTTTGCGATTATTACTTTGCTGCGATGTTGACCATAATAATGACAATATTTGTAAGATTACTCGTATTTAATAATATTTAAATATTTCTGATACATGAGTATTTATTATATCAGAAACGCGAATGTAGATTACATCAGTTTTTAGCTAGGACAACTACTCGTCTGCAGTCAATGAGCTATCGTAACTCAATTTAATGAATTTGTTTATACTCGTCACTGAAGATACCACATTAATTTTAATAAGAAGAAACTCAATGAAAACGTTGACAAAAATATATGATATTATATAAATATTATATACAATATTTGTGCAGTGTCTTAAAGACAAAGAACTAATATTGTGTTAATATTGTAGAAAAAATCATTTAAATCCATGGGAGGTGATATTTGAATTAAATAATAACGTTAAACCTGTATCCCTTGATTGCCTCTTCTGATATTTTCTGTCAACAGGAAGTCAACTGATTAGCAACTAGCTTCCCAAATCTCAACAAGCAAAACGTGAAATGGGTATAAGAAAAGCTATATTGTGGTCAGTGTCCGTATATAACAAAACAGTATCCAGTCCATGCAATTTGTCTGCCCAAATAGAACAGTTGCAGGATAAAACCAAATTATCCAGTCAATGCAATTTGTCTGCTCAAATAGAGCAAGTTAACGGTAAAAATACATACATACAGATCTCAATTTATAATATATATGTAATAACACTGTTTCATCGATTACTTCACTTTGTAGACATACTTGGACCTTATGTGATCTTTGTATTAAAGTATGTAATAGCAGAGGTGCTCATCACCATGCCATATGTTCCTGTTACGTTTTACAACTTGGGAAAAGCTGTAGGAAGAATAACCAACAGTTTAAAGGTATGGTACACCTTACCCAAAAACGTGACATTAATTATCATGATTATTGGAATATACAGTTCCTAAGTAATGCAATTACAAATGTACTATACAATTTAAAGTTCTCCTCCCTCAGGTATAGGTGACTTTAGCAGAGTTCTCCTCCCTCAGGTATAGGTGACTTTAGCAGAGTTCTCCCCCCTCAGGTATAGGTGACTTTAGCAGAGTTCTCCTCCCTCAGGTATAGGTGACTTTAGCAGAGTTCTCCTCCCTCAGGTATAGGTGACTTTAGTAGAGTTCTCCTCCCTCAGGTATAGGTGACGTTAGCAGAGTTCTCCTCCCTCAGGTATAGGTGACTTTAGCAGAGTTCTCCTCCCTCAGGTATAGGTGACTTTAGCAGAGTTCTCCTCCCTCAGGTATAGGTGACTTTAGCAGAGTTCTCCTCCCTCAGGTATAGGTGACTTTAGCAGAGTTTAGTCCCTTTGATTCTCTTGTTCCGACAACTTTTCAATTATTTGGCTGTCCGATCTTTTGACTTTGAGCGTACCTGATGCATGTTACTCCAGGAACGAACGTGTCCGTTTATATTTCAATACTGAAAGTATTGCCGGGCAGAGCACTGGTGACTAGTAGAGAACAACAACACACAAAAAAACAACAACACAGAGACAGAATATTTATTTTAGGGAACACAGCGTATGATATAAATTCGGAAAAGTTAATTGAACAGCATTGAAAGATTAAATCATCAAAGAAACAACAGATTAATAACGAAGACAGTGGCTTTTGATATGTTTTTCTGCAGAATTCATTGCAAGAAAAATTTGCAGATAGCATAGGGGTAATCAGAAGACGTAGTTCGAAGAAGGACAGACAATACAATGGCCGCATTAAAAAATTATAGGTACAAAATGACAAAAATAACACAAAACACTTCAGAAAACGAAAGATCGATCAACACGAACCCCATTAAAAACGGGGAGTGAACTCAGGTGCTCCGAAAGGGTATGTAGTTTCTACTCCACTAGTGTGAGTGGATGTGGGTTATACATATATAATGCCACTTGCAATACTATTTCAGTTACATCGTAGGGGTAGGTTTTACTGTTGATGAAACCCTCTTTACCAGCAGAAATGAAATCTACCAACCTTTCTTAAAGCACAGACATGACTTCATCACATAATGTTGTATCGAGTACATCTCCCTGGGAATCGAACACACAACTGTTGCATGGTTAGCAATGATTTTTGCATGTGTCAGTGCTAGTAAAACAATCATACGATTACGACCACGACCCCTTTAAGTGTGCATGTTTGTTTGTTTGTTTGTTTGTTTGTTTGTTTTTGTTTTGTTTTGTTTTTGTTTTTGTTTTTGTTTTTGTTTTGTTTTTGTTTTTGTTTTTGTTTTTGTTTTTTTATAAATTCTCTGTTTCGTTAATGAGGATGAAAAAAAGATTCTAATTATTTAATATACCTATTGAAATTTAAAAAATCCAATCACAACTGTCATCGATTAAAACTTGATTCGCGATTACCAATATTCAAATGGGAATGAGACCACATTGCCGGAAGTTGTTACATCTCCTGCATAATGAAAGACACTTTGAGTAGTATATTTTGTGTCCTCTAATCTGCAGATTATTTGTCGTATTGTAGGGCTATGAGAATAAATATGTGAGGAATAGAGTAAATGTATGGAGTCTTCAGGAAATACCAAGACTCAAAGACTTATTGTTTGTAATAAAAGATGAGGCAAGGTTGAACCTTGTTACATCTGTGTTACAGGCAATAGATGTTGATGTACTTCCATATCTTGGGAGGCTAAGAAAAGGTATGTCAACAGGTTTGATAAAAAAATGCATAATTACAGAAAAAAGTGCAACAATGTGCATCTTGTGCATTATGCGTAAATTTAGTTTTTTAAAGGAGGACACATACATTTAAATATGACTCTTATCAGTGTTGTAATATTTAGCTTGTTCGTCGCGATTGCGGTGGATCGAGAGTGCGAGTCACGTTCGAGTCAAACCAGTTGGTATTGGTTGCTTCTCCAATAAGGACGCGACATAAAGGAATTAGAACAAAGACTGGTTGGTTTAGAATTAAGATAATGTGTTCGAGTGGGGCGACTCGCCTACTCTCGGACTGTTGTTTCTAGTACAAAGCAGAAATCATCATCACATCATATCATCGAATGTAACTTGTTCTCTCCATGAAATAGCTGACAAATTGCTAGTTTTGCATTACTAGTAAACAACATCACGTACTCACTCATTTACATTTTCATGCTTCAAGAATACGAAACAAATTGACATCCTAGTTTCTGCACTAATCGATTTTAAATGGATTATAAGACGGTTCGAAAAGGAAAAAAAGTTATATGAAATGTTGTGAAACCAGATTGCGTCGTGCGCGCTGAATTTGATATAGATGTTTTTATTACGTCGTTGACATACTTTGATTGGAGACAAAATACGAGAGAAATTGATGATGGCGAGAATAATTCACGCGTTCTCAAATGAACAACTATTGATTGGTTGGTTTTATGGTGCTTAACGCCACTTTCAACAATATTTCAGTTATATCGTGACGGTCAATTTTATCAGTGGAGGAAACCGGAGTACTCGGGGAAAATCACCGACCTGTCGTAAGTCACTGACAAACTTTATCACATGATGTTGTACACTCGCACTATTGATATGTAAAAGTTAATATGTATTATTTGATATGCTACATTATAACATGTTTATTTTTTAGCTTATGTCCATGGTGATTTAAACGACCAGAACATTTTAGTAAAAGAGATACCCGGTCAAGACCATGTTCCATCTGAAAAGCGCGCAAGTGACATTACATGCTTCATAGACTTTTTCCATGCTACATATTCATATTTAGTATATGATATCGCCATCGTGATAGCATATCTATCAATAGAGTGCAAACTCGTTGACCCATTGGACGTTGGTGGTCACGTGTTGGCTGGATATTTAACAGAAAGGACCATAACAAAAGAAGAATTTCAGGTGCTTAATCTATGTATTTGTGGTCGACTTTGTCAAACATTAGTCATTGGAGCTTATTGCTACTACAAAAATCCTAGTAATGAGTATATATTGACCACATCGAAACGTGGATGGGATGTTCTTAGAAAGTACCGCTCTACAACAAATGAAAATATTATTGATAAATGGAATCATATAATGGACGAATATAAAACAAATAACGTGCCTGTCATTTGAAACATTAAATAGAGACAAAGTTGCATGACTTTATTAGTTATCATCGGGGTTGTAACTTTATGAACACGACGGGTAACACTGATGGAGCAGGAACTGCAATCCTTCCGGAGCACCTGTCTGAGTTCATCCCGGTTATTAGTGGGGTTCGTGTTACTCGATCTTTAGTTTTGTGTGTATGCTTTGTAGATCGTTGTTTGTCCTTTTTCTTTTGGCCATTGTGTTGTCTGTTCTTCTGTGATATATGGATTCTGATTATCCCTTTGTTATCTTCAAACTCTTCTTTCACATTAAGTTTGAAAGGTTAGACCGACTCTCAATGCTTTGATATTACTCCCGAGAGCCGTGCAATAATAATCAACGCCATAGATGAGATATTGCATGGCTTCTTGTTATGTTATATTTATACCTGGGTTTTCCGAGTTAAACGGTTAATCAATTGAACACGAAGCCGCATTTTTTGGAGTCAACAGGTATAGAATACTTAAATATGTTTGCAGTTTATTTATCCTATAGAATGAACACATTGCATCATACAATATTTGTGTTGATCTAAATAATCTAAACACAAACCTCGACATTGAGCGGTCATGTGTGTTAGGAGTATCAATGTTGCCTCTGCTTCTATGAATTTTCGATTTGATCGTTGAATTGTTCCAACAGTTTGGCATTTTTCCCCTCCATTTTATTGATACATATAGAACAAGATGAGCGACCAACGAAATTGTCAAATTGCAAATACTTGGAACACTCAGGTGATATAATTTGCTTTCAGTTTTCCCGATTTTTAAAAATGCTTGATTTACTGTCTAAATAAATTTTTTGTAGTTTTTACTGTATCAAAGATATGAGAGGACTAAACGGGAATAATTATTTTAAGTCTTATTTTAATGGGTCACAGCTTAACACGGGATCCTATGTGAAAATGAATTTAGTGATGCTTCCTCAAAATCTAGATTTGATTAAATATTGAACGCAAACTGGATTTGAATAATCAAGTGAGTGATATATAGCGATATAGCCCTGAGTGAGCCTCTATTTTCTTTGATTAAAGAATCTGTAATTAACGCTCCACTCATGCTAATTACTCTGTAACTATTTCAATGGCTGTTTTCAATACAATGCAGTGGAGGTCGTGATCGTGATCGTATCGTAGTTGGATTATAGACTACCTATGCAATCAGTAGCCATCACCACTAAATTTGTGAGTTCGAACCCCGTTCAGGCGAGGTGTACCCGATACAACATTATGTGATAAAGTGTGTCAGTGACTTGCGACAGGTCAGTGGCTTTCTCCATCAATAAAACTGACCGCCACGATATGACTGAAATACAGTTGAAAGTGGCGTTAAACACCATAACCATAACCATAACCCACTTCAATACAATGTATTATATGTCGTCGAATATTTTATACATTTACAAAGGGTTCAGAGGTTAAACAATAAAACATGTCAGAACTTAAACTCATATTGACATATGTAAAGAGGAATTTCAAATATTGTCATTATGTCACGATTTCTATTATTTAGTGTGTTTGCTCATTTCAGAATGAAAAAGATTGAAGATAATCTTTGATATTTGAAACAAACTATCATGTAATAGTACATGTTGATAATTTGTGCAATGAAAACAACGAATATTAGGATATGAATTTTTAATGCTACTAATATTCTATTATTGACTTCTCCTGAGGATCTGTTTTCCTATCATTTTGTTTAGTGTCAGCCAACGACGAGGGTATTTTAACTCACCAGACAACACTATTGGAAAACTTCCCGATGGAAAAGACAATTATATGTTTATGTTTAGTACTGCTGCGCTTCGTTGACGTTTACATTACCAACCCAAATCAAATTTACTTTCTTGTAAACCGGTAAATAATTATGTTAAACAATATGAAATCTTAAGGTTCCGGTTCACATGGAGAAATCTGATATATCTACTAAATATAAATACAGAACATTAGC
Source organism: Gigantidas platifrons (assembly GCA_002080005.1). Classification (NCBI taxonomy): domain Eukaryota; kingdom Metazoa; phylum Mollusca; class Bivalvia; order Mytilida; family Modiolidae; genus Gigantidas; species Gigantidas platifrons. The sequence continues at coordinate 181,198 of MJUT01010346.1, read as the reverse complement.
AAAGCATAACAATAAAATCACACTGGTAATAAAATAAACAAAATCTAAACATTGTATCATTCGTGTGACAGTTAATTACTAAGTACTATTATTGTTTTATTTATTTTATTTTCAATTGGATTTCTAAAAGAAACTTGGCAGACTCTCGAATGACTAAATTCCCACCATGTACCCTTCCGGGTAGACTGTCAAACACAAAAAAAAACACATCATACGCCGACAGTTGCTTCCCCTACAATTGAAAAAGCAAATCGTCATATTGGTGAACGGGTCAAAAGGTCAAAAGGTCACGTGGAACTGAACATTTTCGCCATCATGGCTGATTGAGGCTGTTTTCTTGGGAGCGTGTGAGTGATTGTTGTTTAACACCAATTCAGCAATTTTTCAGCTATATCATGGCGAGAACAAGTTCATTTCCAATGAGATGACGATGAGGTCCGTTTTGTACTAGACCAACACTCTGAGTTGAATTTTTATAGTGCTAGCTCACTGAAACAGCAGTCCGTGGGTAGACATGTCGCGCCACTCAGATACATCATTCTGATTCCGAGCCAACCAGTCTTTGCTCTTTCTCCTTAGTGATGCGTGCTTAGTCTTTGGATTGACTCGATCGGGGTTTGAACTCACGATCTACTGCACTCGAGGCGAGCACGCTAATCATTATGCCACCGATGCGGTTTGACTGGTTTTTGGTCGTATAATCAGTTTCTTCATACAAGACGATTAAGGACTATTTTAGCATAGATAATATGAATGGGTAAATTAGATGCAAAGATGCAATGTTCAAAGTTTGCTATATGGAATATAAATCTTATTAAACAGTCATTCCACAAAAATGGGCACAATTACGAATTGGTAGCTGCTGAAAAATCAACTTTCAAAATCTAGCAAAATACGTTCATGTATGTAATAATAAACATGTTCTCCAAGAAAAGCCAAAGAATCATTTCTAGTTTCTGAGTTATGAGATATACTAGTGTATTGGGAAGTTATAGTACATAATTGTCAACTAGGAAATATACATGCTTTTCAGTAATTATTCGAATCATGCCTACATTGAAAGTTGCTTTCACATTATACCAAGGCAAGCACACATAATCGTCAATTTGTCTAAGAGGAAATATTATTGACAGAAGGAAGACCTTGAATGAATGAAAATTAACCAAAATTTTATAACACATCTTGTGTCTTTATGAATTACCACGAATACCCTTTATATGAAATCATCGGGCATATCAAATTTAGACCTTGATATGTTTAGGTCTAGGTAATTTCAATGTTCATAGAAGTTTAGACTACTGAAAAAGTGTAATAAGGTGTATCTATTAATGAAATATTCGTTACGGATGGTCCTCGGATGGAGTTTTTTTTTACAGTTCTAAGTAAAAGAGAGAATTAACTGACCAAAACACTTAAATTCATAATCAAGATATGTTCAAACATCTTAGCTAACAAACATGATTTATCGTGCAACATAGCCCAGTGAGTAACAATGTTTACAATTACACTGACTTCCATAACGGAAAGATATACTGGTATTTTTGCTATGTGAATTAAGTTTTTGTAAGTAAGACATGTCATTTCGCCCAAAATGTCTATTGCTTATGAAAACTGATAAAATAACCAATCGACTCTAGATATGTACAAGTAACCAACCGATATAGTCATCAATCATTTACGGTTGAAAAATAACTTGTTACGGATGTTAATGTTTTTGTTTGTTTGTTCGGTTATGGTGTTACAAACAGATAGGAATTAAAATTGTATGTCGTATACATATGTATATGGCAATTAGGAATTTAAATCGCATTGTTTCTCAGAAATGCATAGTAAAAACGGCAATAATAAATCAATTATCATAACAGAAAACAAAACGTCTATATGTACATGGAGATCTTGTTGCTTTTACAGTCATCTGTCACTGAAGCTTTGGTGCAAGTTCTTCTATCTTATCTAATTCATCTTGTGCGATTTTGAAAAGTTATTTTCGGGTATCATACTCTAAAATATAAATGTTCAAATTATAACACAGTAGTCAGTAGATTTGTTTGATCTATTTATATTAAATCTAGCATTTGTAACTAAAAGGTATCAAATGTCTGTGTTTTTTCCAGAAATGTATATTCAAAAAACTAAACGAATAAAACATTTATGTAGAAGTATCACGAAATAGTCCAATAATTGGATTTAAATTTGAGTAATTGTAACCAATATTCATTTATATTTCCGTAACACAAAGCATGGAACAAAAGCCATCTGGAACAACTAATTCGTGTTTTAAAGGTGGTATAGGATAATAGGAAAAAGAATGTACAATAAAAATGTGAGTATTTTAGACAAAAATATTATTTATGCGCGTAAATTGAATGTATGATATGCTATAATCTCCATAACATTCACGTCAGGAACAAAATACAAGGGTTTTTTTTTCTATCCCGACACCGTTTTATGCATATAAGACACCCTTTTATTTTTATTTTGAAGTCTCACACGTGTAATTTACAACCAAAATAGATATGAAATATACGTTTATTACCTATAATAAGCAAATAAATAATATTCAAATCATACATTTGACTTACATGCTATAACAATTTTCAGAATTTCCTCAAATGAATAGGATTAAAACTGTCGTGTAACGGTGCATATCAAGTTCATATACCGTGAACAATGTCTGACTAACCATCTATATCAATGTGTGTTACGGAGGCTGTAGTTACGGATGTTAGATTCGTTTATAATTTAAGGTTTTAAAAGATGGTAGAAAATAATTTTCTTTTTCAAATACAATGTTACATGATCTTGTCTTTGTGATGTAAATGTGGAATATGCCCTTTTAGGTCAAATGTATTATGGATGTTAGATTATTCTATGCGACATTGAATAAACAGCAATGTTATAGCTATCGAATTACCAAAAGGTTTTATCATCTCTTGTCAATTCTGTTTGTATTTATTAATTTGTGTTATATTTACTTTGAAATTAAAGAATACCCATGTTCATTGGATATTATACATTCGTGTTTTAATATGCACATAAGGTTGTCACTGTAGGTTATGAGTTATTTGGCGACACTGAACAATCGACCACAGAAAAAAAAATCATATCATAACATTAAGTAATGATATTATCAAAATAAAAGTAAGTATTTATATTAACCAAAATCCCCAAATTCCTTACGAAAAGTTTTCATAATCTCATTACTGAAATAATTAGTATGTGCCTGGCAATATCGTGTTTTTGCACATATAATTGATTTTGTCCAGAGGCTTAAAACAAATAATATCATTAATCAGCCGAATTTAACAGTTTGCAATATATAAATTAATGTCATATTACTTTAAAAACAACAATATGTAGTGGAGAATACACTCCAACTGTAGATTCTTAAAAATAATCAACGAGACCCGTCAGGGTCGAGTTGATTATTTTTAAGAATCTACAAGTTGGAGTGTATTCTCTCACATAATACATTTCTACCTGCAACAGTGTTTTCATTTTATATTTTTACCTTGTTAATGTTCAGAAAGCCAAATAAGCCACAATTAACAAAAAATAAACAACAAAATTTTTCGGCATCCGTGCTTTCGATTCTCGTTTATATATAGATATTTCAAGGTCTTTCAAGTGAATAGAATCGTTTATATTTAGATATTTCAAGGTCTTTCAAGTGTCCCAAATGTTCACCTGTGGTCTGTCTGATTTGTTAAGTTGCGGTCTGTTCGTTGGTTGCTTTTGTATTGCGAGAATGCTTGTCAGTTCTGAACATAAAGTATGTCAGAACTCAAATACTTGTATCGTGTCTTGTATATATTGATCAATTGCTTTATTTTTAAGCAAATTGCTGATATTTTTTAACAAAGCTTACTATCAAGAGTTAAATATACTAATTATAGAATTTATTAATGTAGTGAACTTAGCCGAGTGGTAAGATGGAAGTTTTGAAAGTCATATTACAGTAGACTTTATAAATCCCGGCAGTGGTTCGAGACACGTAAGTCCCAAAATAAGTAAAACACGTTTTTAAGCCTAAAACTGTAAAAGGTTAAAGTTCATATATTCAAGAACAAAAGAATGAACTTTAGAACATAGTAAAGTACTCTCGACAATAGAATTTTGCCTTACTTAATCATTAAGACCATAGATTTTCCCCATTGTTCCCCCAAGGCAAAATTCTATTGTCTTGATTACTTTACAATGTTCTAAGTTTGTAAGAACATGATAGTCCCTGTCTTCATGATAAGTATACTCGCTTCGCTCGTACTTATTCATGAAGACAGGGATTATCATGTTCTTACATATACGTAGATTCTTAAAAATAATCCACTTTTCGAACAATAGTGTGACGTCAGAGAAATGTATTAAGTAGAGTTATTGTGGGAATAGTGTATGTAATTATCAATGTAACCTTGGCAACATAACATTTCTATAATTGTACCCATTTTGGGGGAATTACTGCAAAATCATATCTCTCACTTGCACCTATTTACCGATATGTCGCGGTGTGAGAGGTGACGAAACCAAATAACGGGTCATATGTGAGTGTCCCGCGTGTTGGTGATTTCAACAATAGTTCAGCTATATCGTGGCAAACATTAATTTCTTCCAGTTAAAATAAATCTAATTTTCTATGTACATGTAGGAATTATATACTTATTTTCTTATGTTTTATTTCGTTTTTTATTTTTTTTAAATTTTGTTATTTTTCGTTTTGTTTTGTCACTTTCAGTTAATGCTGATAACAGTCTGATTAAAAACACCCCAAACTTCCCTGTGGACGACGAGCTAATAGGAAAGTTTGAGAGGTTGTATTACTCAGACTGTTTTGATTTGATTTGATTGTTGATTTTGATTAAAAAAAAAAGCATACCTAAAATATCTTATTTTAGATCGTTATCTGTATTGTATTAAAATCGAGTTCAAATAAGATTTGTAATCTATAAGTTGTTTTTAAATTTTCAAAAAGTACTTATAGAAAAGAATTGAACGACCAATTCAGATGATAACGATTTTCTGTAAATCAGTATACTGACATTTTGAGAGAGAGAAATAAGGGAGGAAATAATAATTTAAAGAGTTTACATTTCTAACTGTGAGTATTAAATGATCAGAATGTTTAAATCATACTGTGCTTGCCCGAATCCTGACATTTACATTATTTTGCATGTTTTTAACATGCTAATGTATATATATATAAAAGAAAAGAAGTTTGAAAGATGGTCTTTGAAAGAAAGGGGTAATATCAGAAGAAGGACAAACAATACAATGGGTAACATAAAAATGATTAAAGGACAAACAATGATATACAAAACATACTACAGAAAACTAAGCATCGAGAAACACAAACCCCACTAAAAACCGGAGGTATGGGGAACTCCGGAAGGATAAACAGTACCTGCTCCACTAATGGCACTCGTCGTTAATAGTTTTTTTCTCAAGTAGTTTTTTTTTAAATGTAATAGTCACCCATTAAGAACAAAGATTTTGTTTGTTGGTTTGTTGTGTGTATGGTACTTAACGCCAACTTTCAACAATATCTCAGTTATATTGTGGCGGTCAGTTTCATTGGTGGAGGAAATCGGAGGACACGGAGAAAACCACCGACCTGTCACAAGTCACTGACAAACTTTATCACATAATGTTTTACACCTCGCTTCAAAATCAAGAGAATGCGAATTAAACTAATAAGTTACATGTTTTAACGATAAAATACTCCTTATGAAAAAACGCACATTTTTATTACCGGTCTGTTGTACAGTTTATTTGCTACCATACATAATTGTAAGATAGAGATTAAATACCAATTATAGACCTTTACTGGTGTTTATTGTCACCTTCAGCCATTTTTCATCTATACAATACAGTGATTATCACACTGGGAGAAGCCCCGAACTTACCAGTCATGTTGAAGGCCACGGGTAGGTGCCTTGAAACATTGATGTATATGGCGAGAACACATATCTGTAGTTTATGGTTGATTGTCTGATGTCAGCGATTTGCACCACTCGATCTTGAGAGGGTTGGTGGTTGGGATGAGGGTGGTGGTGGTGGGGTGTTAATGGCAGAGACAAATTTCAAAGATACATAACACAAATGTAATTAAACGATATATAAATATATGTAGCATATCAAATTACCGTTAAGCACGCAGTCCATCCCCTCCCTCCCCTACCCCAAAAACAAAAACGCAATACATATTACATTGTTATTTATAAAGGTAAACTTTGTCTGTACGTTGTGTGTCATACACCATAACATTATCATGTATAACTTCTCTCTGTATCACATAAAAAACAAGGGAAACCGGTAAATGCAAATGTCTTATCTAACATTTCAAATGATCGGACAGCACACAGTCCACCCCCCTCCCACTAAA
>MJUT01010346.1:105685-142823 GCA_002080005.1 Gigantidas platifrons | reverse complement strand
TACACGTGGACGTATTATTTTGTTTTGTAGGAGAAGGTTTCATTTCAGTCAATACTAGTCACAGATGGAGTAAGCACCTACACGTGGACGTATTATTTTGTTTTGTAGGAGAAGGTTTCATTTCAATCTATACTAGTCACAGATGGAGTAAGCACCTACACGTGGACGTATTATTTTGTTTTGTAGGAGAAGGTTTCATATCAATCTATACTAGTCACAGATGGAGTAAACACCTACGCGTGGATGTATTATTTTGTTTTGTAGGAGAAGGTGTCATTTCAATCTATACTAGTCACAGATTGGGTAAGCACCTCCACGTGGACGTATTATTTTATTTTGTAGGAGAAGGTTTCATTTCAATCTATACTAGTTACAGATGGAGTAAACACCTACACGTGGACGTATTATTTTGATGTTAATGTCGAACCACCAAGAGGAAGGAAAGCAGCCATTGGATATTCTGTTAAGGGCCAATCAAAGTCAAACATGTATTCCTTAACAGACGCTGCATTTCGGTTGTCTATTTTCAGAGGCAACATACAGAAAGGTAATATACTAGACCATCTGTACATTTCTGATCGCGACTTGATTACACAATTATACACGTTTTTATATAGGAGTTATTTCACTTAAAAGTAAGTAATTTATATAAGTAAGAAAGTAAGTCGGCACATATATACATTTAACAAATTACATGAGCTAAATGAAGGAGCAAACAAGACGTCAAGACCACAGATAAATCAAATAAAAGCACAAAATAAGCAAACGAGCACAATAAAGCAAATAAGAGCAAATAAAAAGTCAAACATAATCGCAAATTGTGCAAACAAAATCTCAATATTGCAAACAAAATAACAGATATGGCAAGAAGACTATAATTCATGCATGAGGCAGCATGGCTTGATGTTTACAATTACAGACAAGATGTCCCCTTTCATTCAAAATTCAACAAAAATAACACAGTATGTCACGATGATAGGACGAAACAAAACTAGGTGATAGGAAGAAAAAAGAATGTTCTGTCAAGCTATCCATCCCCTGAACAGTGTAGATGAAACTGTTTTTAATAATTGAGTGCATGTTCCAGCTATTATTTCATACATTTGCATAAAACGTAATTTATACAATTTAGAAAGAAGACCAATCAGAGGATTTCAGCCAATGCTTGCTATCCTGTTTAGACCCTTTGATTTTCTTGCTCCTAAAAGTGTTTTCCTTTATTTGAGCATGCGTACTGTCCAATGAAGGTTATTATAGAAACACACTGTTAACATTTAGAAACAAAGGATGGTCTATATATAAGCAATATAGTACAGTCAACCCTAGATCATATATTGAATATAAATCATCTGCCAAAACTGAAATTGAAAGAAATATATTGTCATAATATATATATATAGAACTTGTGCAATCCGACACCTGAGTTTTCCGACATCCTGTGACATCCGACAATAATGTATGTTCCCAAAGTATTTCGGTTAATCAAAAATACCTCTGAATATTTCGATATCTTGTACAACCGGATACATTTCCCTGGTCGATCCCTTGGTGTGTCGGATTAAACAGGTTCCACTGTTTGAGTCTGTGAAGAAGTTTCTGTTCAATTATCATGAAGTTGTTAAATACTAAATAGAATGCACAAGATAGTTTTGTATTTTATGATTTGTGTGAGTGAGTAATTGATTGTTATTTAACGCTAAATGAGCAATGTTTTAGCTACTTCATGTGGAGAATAAGTTACATTCGATGAGATGATTATGATGTCCGCTTTGTACTAGACCAACACTCTTAGTTCGATTTCTATAGGGCTAGCTCACTAAAACAACAGTCCATGGATAGACATGTCTCTTCACTCGGATGCATTATCTTGATTCCAAGCCAACCTGTCATTGATATTGGTCTTAATGCTGCGTGCTTAACAGAGAAACAGCAAATACCAGTTTCACAGACGTTGGTTTGACCCGTTACATTCCGCTGTTGAAATGCAAACATGTTCCCCTGATCAACTAAGCATGTTCTTAGTAGACTAAGAATACTTAAAGGGATGTAATTCTCGACTGGTCAATTTCTCTAGAAACAAGTAATGTAAACAATTAAGCAAAGACAAACGTTGTTTAATCAGTTGACTGATATCCTCATAATAATGATTATCCTAACATGTGTTTTGTGCTTTTTCTTTCATTTTTAAGGACCACGTGGACTTTGGTTCACAACATTGTCAACAAAATCATCGAATGAAATAAACTTCGGAGGGGAATGTCTAAAATGGTACAGGAAAAATATAGGAAGTGCTCCCAATTACAGCAATCTTGAGAATCAGACGCCATTTGTTTGCCCGTGCAATGAATTTCATTTGCGATTTGATGGTCGTTTTTTCCCTATGGAGCGACGACAATTACAAGAAAAGAAAACAACATGTTATTCAAATTATCGTTCTGGAATATCACGGGTAATCTATATCATAACTTGCCATGATATTGGTCCCCGATGGCATCACTCGCCCAGTAGTCAATGCTTCCATGTTAGTGCATGTCTTAGAATTGTGTTTGAGGAATTTCTAAAACAATTAATCACATTTTTATAACCGCAAATTTAACAAAAAAACACACATAAAGCTACAAAAATATCTTTAACCAGATTAATAGTTGAGGATTGATTGGTTGATTTTTGGTGTTTAACGACACTTTCAGCGATATTTTAGCTATATCATGGCGACCAGTTTTAGTGGTAGAAGAAGCCGGAGTACTTGGAGAGAACCACCGACCGTGGACAAGCAACTGGTAAACTTTATCACTCACGGCTGAAAGTCGAGTGCGCCTTTTTTGTAATATACGAAGCTGGGCGCGAACCACGTCGTATTGGTGATAGGCTTGTATGAGTTGATAGGTAATACAACTACCTAACTCTTTGAGCAATCTGGGCCCTTAATAGTTGAGGATAATAAAAAAAATTAACTTTAGCCTGGGTAAAACATATTTGTATTATTAACTTTTTGTTTAATTCGTTAAATTTTCAGTTATAAATCAGTCCTCTTGTTAAATTTAAAACATGCTTAAAGTCATTTACAACACTAACTAGGTTGATAGAAAAGAAAGTTTGAGGATACCAGAAGGGTAATCTAAACCCTAAGTAGAGAAAGGAGAGACAATACAATGGCCCCAAAAAAGACACGAAGAATGAACAACACAAACTCTACTAAAACCAAGGATTTCTCTCATGTGCTCCGGAAGGGTAAGCAGATCCTTATCCACTTTTGGCACCAGTTGTGTTCGTCCTGTTATACACCCGGTGATTAGACATGAATTGTGACATAATCGACATTTATTAAGTACAATTTGACATTTTATGAACACTTGTCATTATCAGTCAAGCGTATTGTGATAAAAAGAACGTAAAACGTATCAAATGTGAACACATCGGCAATTACATTGTAAAAGTTTTACAGTTGCTAACCATGACTTTGTTAGCCAGTACGGAATATTGTATTGTCTGTTCTTCAATTTACATCTTCTGATTAACACTTTGGTATCTTCAAACATTTCTTGTACAAATATCATTCTAGAAACATGATTTCCTTGTATAATAATCGGAAGATTTTAATAATATGTAGAGTTATGGGTTGTGGTGTGAAACACCACTTTCAAGAATATTTCAGTTAAATCGCGGCGGTCAGTTTTATTGGTGGAGGAAGCTGGAGTACCCGGAGAAAACCATGACCTGCTGCAAGTCACTGGCAAACTTTATCACATAATATTGTATCTCGCCACGAGTGGGATTCGAACTCACAACGTTAGTGGTAATAGGCACTGATTGCATAGATAGTAATAAAACCAACTACCATATGATCACAACCACGATGGCCCTTGATATGTAGCAACGCAATGATATACTCATTTATCATCCTTCCCTCCGGCTATATCTACCTGCTGGCTCCATAAGCAAAACTGGTATCAAAGTCCGCGTGAGCTGAGCAGGACTTATCAACAGTCAGCAGGAGTTATCACCAAATTATCCTACCATTTAAACGGTAATTCCTGTGAAAATGGCAAAAATAAATAAAATTCATCTACACCATTAGCTAGTTAACATTATTTTTCTAAAACATATATCAAATTAAGAACTGTCGTGTTAGAAATATCAACAAACATCGTCCTACAAAAATGTACTTTACACAATTCTTGATAACCTGTTTTCAGACGTCATAATTTTTTACGTCATTAAGGAGGTTGTGACCTTCATGTTTTCTAAACCGGAACGGCATTGGTAAGCAAAACCTTTAATGAAAATGGGTGACTTTGATGTTTGTAATAAAATAAAATGAATATCCCCATTAAAGAGAAAATCCAACAATCTTAACATTTATATAAACCTGAAAAAATGAATGGTATATTTTGCAAACTACTTATGAACTACGGTTTTGGGGAAGCGTATTTTGAATATTTTGAATCATGTAATTTTTCCCGCGAAAAATACAAATATATATGTATCCGTGTTTATGGTTGATTTAAGGATGATAAACATGTCACCTGAATGTGAATATGATTGATACTGAAGAATATCAGCCTGCTCGACAGAATATGAAGTTTGTGACTCGTTCGCTTCGCTCACTCGCCAACAAACTTCATATTCTGACTCGGCAGGCTGATATTTTCGGTATCAATCAATTCACATCCAGATAACATATACATCTAAGTCATGCTATAGAGGCCTTGCCTGTTATATCAACACTTATTTTGTTTGTATTGTATATCATATTGATATTATCATAAATAAATTTTACCTGTAAACCAGCTACATGTATACTGCTATGATAAGATCATATAGAATAATCAAATTTCAAATTTCAAATTGGGATCATTTCACATCGTCATATTTTCGGGATTGTTATTTATTGCTGTTTCTGTATTTTCTATATATATAATATTCTTCTTGCCTTACATATATAACAGATTATGAAAGGCATTTCATGTTACATTGTGAAATCAACTCAAGCTGGAGAGAAAATTGTATCACTGAATATGCCATTGAAAACACAGATTTTAATAATATTCTTGACCATGATAAAAATTGAAATCCGGTTAAATCCATCAACAACACAACAAAAAGAAAACCCGACGGGTGCCACTAGTGTAGCCTACTCGTTCAGAACACCTGAATTCAATCTCGGGATTTAGTGGGATCCGTGTTGCTACATATTTAGCTATCTGTAGTTAAATGTGTCCCTTTATAAAACAGTCATTAGAACTGAGGTCAGGAGACTCTTTGATTATTTCTTACTTGTAGTATATATATAGAACTAATATAATATTTATTTCATTTATTATGTACTTTGCATGTTAGTATTTTTGTTTATTTGTTTGTTGCAAACTTATATTAGTTTAGAGACAATAGATATTTGAGTTGAGTGTAATATATTGCTTCTTTTATTTCTAATTAATATGCATAGTCAATAAACTTTATGCGTAGGTCTGTTGCTACAAAGGTGGAGTGATTCTAACAGTACTACCAGACGCAGGAACACTTGTAAGTGCAAACCCATTCATGTCACCAAAACTGTACTACATAGATGATGAACAACCCAAAGACAACTGTTGTTACAAATCTTCCAACTGTAACTTGTACTTCCGGGTCAGACCAATTGGAACGTGTTACCATAAGCCATTAGTCACACCAGGTATTCTTTTGCTACATTGTGTATTAGATATATTTATTATTGAAGTTTACAGTACCTTAACATGTAATTATTATTGAATCTAAGGTACGCCTACCTCAGTGATAGAGTAAGCTTAGCCGATTTTGAATATCTAGTTTAGGCCCTCTGATCTCTCTAGCAAATTCAACTTCAACTTTAGTTCAATATTATTTTATCGCAAATAAAACAACAAGGGGGGTTGAACAAAACGTTTATGTATAGGAGAATGTCCGAGTAACACTCTATTCCTTAAAAATAATGGAGCCGAGGCCCCGAAGGTGCCGACACCCATTGTTTTAAGGAATGGAGAGATACGAGGACATTCTCCAACTTAAAATCCACCCATTGTACTTTATTAATTTTGTTAATTTTTAATCTTGTAACAAAAAAAGTATGTGTATAGTATCTAAAGTACAAAGAGAACAATAACTCTCCATTCCTTAAAATAGTGGAGAGTTTTGACAATAGATTTACATAACAGGTGGATTTTGAAACAATTTATGCACCGTCCTCTCCCTACAAATAATATACATATAATAATGACAACAAATCAAGCCAGATAATATTGAACACAATACAGTCCAAGTATGGGACATAAGTTGATGTAGTCCAAGGAAACACACTAAGGTCGATTTTGGTTCTGTGTCAGTTGTTGGAATTTTATATTGACTTCTTTTGAGGCACATAATCTTTTGCATGGTGATTATAAAATTTTACAAAACGAAATTACTTTGGTTATATACACTGACATTAAAATAAGGGACTGTCTTGGTCGTTGTTGAAAGTGGCGTTAAACACGACAAACCAACAAACCAATCAACCATTAAAATAAAACTCCTGTCATATAATACACAAATTATTTGGCTATTTCAGGATTTTCGTTTGGCGATCCCCATATAACAACTTTGGATGGTAAAGAATATACTTTCAATGGTTGGGGAGAATATACATTGATAAAAATAAGAACTTCCAGTGTCAGCTTTGACCTTCAAGCAAGAACAGACTTAGCTACAAATAGCAACGGTATTAAGATTAATGCAACAATATTCAGTGGATTTGCAGGAAAAGACAGCAAATCAAATGTTTCCTTTGTAGTGATGTTATCAAATACATATGATTGTAAGTAAAATATAGGTTTTCCCAATTTTTGAAATGTAAATAAAAAAATAATAATAACAGAAACGAACAAACAAAACAAAACAAGGAGAACAAAATACAACAAAGGATATTAAACTGTAAACAAAGAAAAAAATCAGTATAACATGTAATTCTGGGCATGGCATAGCGAATAATTTGGCGGATAGCATGGCGGATATTTTGGCGGATGGTAGAGTGGGTAGTTTTGCGGATAGTATCGCTGAAAATTTGACAGGTAGTATAGTGAATAATTTATTCTGCATCAACATGTTTAACGAATCTCGACATCAATTCAAAAACAACAGATATCATTTGTCCAATAAACGACTGAACACCACAGAAGTAATATTTTTATGTAAATGTGCCGCAATAATTTTGTCACCTTCATTTAAGGTTGCAAACGTTATTGAACTATGTTTACGTTAGTAGACGGCAAAGGAAATTGTATACCTCTCGTACCAACTGCAGAATACGGTAAAAGGTCGACTTCCGGTTGTACAATTTACAATGACATATCATAAATGAACGATTCCCATTGGATTAAAATTACGGCTTTATATAAGATGTCATATTTTGCACTGTAAAATTGTTACCTTTCATGAATATATAATAATAGATATTTTATTGAAAGTGACTTGTACTTTGTATTGCTTTGATTTTCAGCAATGTATATACTAGTTGGTGACGATGACTATACAATAGATTTTAACCAACTTCAATCTTTTATCAAATTTACTGACGGTTTAGCGTTGAGAAGGAAGGAAAATAAAACAGCCTCATTTTCATTTGTGAACATAGGTAAGTTGAAAATGTTTTTGGTTAAAAATGAAAAAAGATAAAAAAAATGTTAAAAGTAGTCATTTATTACGACCATGATCACAATCAATTAACAGTACTCAATCCGGTTTACGAAAAACCTTTATTTTTCGTCGATTCAGAAATTCCAAGACGCCTTCATGAACTAATTGGTAAGTGACTTTGCTATCCAGAGTTTCAACCGGTTACATGTCCACAAATGTTTCTAATATGAACATGAAAATCTCAGTTTGCATAGCTGTCTATGAATATCAGGCGTCCATGATGACTGCTTTATTAATGATACATGGGAAGCTAAATCTTATGGGGCACTGTTCAAAATGGGTGTTTCTGTTTCCTTTTTCCTTTCATTTTGGTTTATCTTTTATTTTTGTACTTTTGATGTTTTTGTATCTAGATAGTTCCTTTCTTCGAATAACCTGTGCCTCTAGTGTGTTGTGTGTTTGTGGCGACATGTCATCTAATGAAAAACATGGCAATAGTATATTTAATAGGCTTCATGATAGTGCATGCTGTCCCACATCATTTTGTATATTTGTGGGATATTTTTTACATATAGCCATAGCATGTTCTACGCATTATCTTTTTTTCACATCTTATTCCTGGTCATTCTATCACTCTAGACACATCATTATTAGCTATCAAATATCACATCTTAACAGGATTTTCAGTAGTATGAGAAAATATTGAAGATACTGAACACTGTAAACAAGGACAAACAGTCAGTACAATGACCAAAAAGATAAATGACAAAAGACAAACAAACACTACACAGAATACAAACGATTGAGAAAAACAAATTTTCCTAAAACCCAGAAGTGAACACGTGGGCTCCGAATGCTTTTTTTTTTGGTTCATATTGCACTTGTTGCACCCGTTGTACAATTATATAGTGACTGTTTAGTTTTATTGTGGACAAAACCGGAGATAAGCATCAACCTTCCACAAGTTAAAATTATTTCACAAATGATTACTGATGGGTTTTTTTTTACAAAACCACTGACCTGCGGCAAGTCATTGACAAACATTATTACACACAGTTGTGTGTGTAGCAATCACCACAAGCAGAATCGATAACAAACAATTTAATTGTGTTATGCACTAATTTCATAGTACGATATAAATCAAATTACCTTACGATCCCGGACATGGAGGCCACTTTGAATGTTACCACCGTTGTACATTTTAGATTTATATTGCATGAAATATCAAAATGGAATTTTCATTTAACAGATATTGAGATAAGCATTCAAGTAGGGCTTCGCCAACTGACGTTATCAGTAAATATTCCTAATGTCTACAAGAATAAGATGGACGGCCTGATGGGAAACTTTGACGGTGACAGCACCAATGATTTCCGGTTACCAAACGGAACAATTTTGTCAAATGAAGACACAAATACAGAAAAGAAGTTGTTTCACAATTTTGGAGGCCATTGTAAGTGAGGTGTAATTTTTTGAATGAAAGTACAAAAAATACAATAGCAGTGCAGAATTACCTACATACAACAATAGTTTGTAATACAGTAACAAGTAATACTTTAAAGGATTGTAAAATATATATAGATAGATGAATGAGCATGAGTTTCTGTAATAACTTTCATCAGGTATGCTAAAACTTAAAAGATTGAAAACCCAAATAATATAAAAGTTTTCGGACGTCCATATACGATCTTTGAAACCGTTCAACTAGATTGTATTTCCCTAAAGTCAAAGCCTTGATCCGCGTCTGTATATCTAAATATTCACAAAATTTGAAATCTAAGAACATTTAGACAAATGTCTGCTTGGTACATGTATGATTTGGCAATTTTACATTTTATCTGAGAAATAAATCATCAACAAATGAAACAAAAAGGTATGGTGATTGGGAATAAGACCATATTCAAATGTCAGGATCTATACATGAAAAATGAAAAATATGAAATATTACACTGTCACAATTGGTCCAAAATCGGAAATTGCCAAACATTTGACACCGCTAACACGTATTTGTACTTATTTATATTGTGTGTTTTTTGCTTTTGTTTTAGGGGCAATCAGTTGTTCTGAATCTGCATTTCGATATGAAATAGAAAAACCATGTGATAGATTTTCACATCCAGATTTTAATCCATTATTCGTTGAGGATTTTCCAACAGATGTACGACAATCAGCTAAAAAATTGTGTGGCGAAAAAAACAAAGCATGTATATTTGACTACTTAGCAACAAAAGATGACTCTTTTGCCAAGGAAACAAAGACAATAAATAACGAGGCACAACAGGATATAAAAAATATAGGTAAGCCTTAACAATTATTACATGTTTGGTATTAGATAGTAGATACAGTGAAATCTGTTTAAATAAGCTTCAGAGAATACTGAATGGGCAATCACGAATGTACAATCCAGAGAAACTGCTAACATAGGGTACACAAGACGAAGAAAAATGGTCTTTATGTCCTTTTTCTTTAGATCTGTATATTTTTCGATTTAAGGCTTCTGATTACCTCTTTGGTATCTTTAGACTGTTCTGTCACCTTTGTTAACAAAATGAGATTTTACTCTTTATCCTATGCACTTTTTGCAGTTGATATGAATATTTGTTAGGAACCACGAAATGTTATTTAATAAGCCTCTATATGTGTACAATCTTTATTAGATAATTCTGCACCGATCCTTGGTGGAAAGAATACTTTACTTGCTTATGTTGGAAAACCATCATTTATGATATTCAACGCAACAGACGTGGACAGTAATGTGACCTATAAGATTCTCAACCAGCCAGATTCAAACTTTTATTGGAATCAAAGAAATGGTTTGCTAAACGTCACATGGACACCAAGGAATCTAACAGCTCAGAATCTTAGGCAAGTTAGGTTATCTATTATAAACATTAAATTAGATATCCACAATAATGTAAACTTTTGTTACAATTTATGTTTATTCAAATAAATTTAGAAAAATACTTTTATTTAAATTTAAACCAGCATGATTGTTCGATATTATTTAATTTTACACAATTTATAACTTGTTTACAATTTCAATATAACAATTTATAGTTTCAATTTTACATTTTACAACTTCTATTTATATTTTTCAGTTTTAATTTTTCCATGTGCATTTTTAATTTTGCAATTTACAGTACTCTTTCAATTTTGCATTTTACAGTTTCAATTTTACAATTTACATTTTAAATTTTATCATCTACAGTTTCAATCTTACAATTTACAGTTTGAATCTCAATATTTACAGTTTAAAGTTTACAATTCACAGTTTCAATTTTACACAATTTACAATTTCAAGTTTACAATTTACACTTTCAATTTTATATAATTTACAATTTCAATTTTACAATTCACAGTTTTAAGTTTTACAATTTACAGTTTCAAGGTAACAATTTACAATTCCAATTTGACAATTTACAGTTTTAATTTTACAATTTACAGTTTCAATTTTACAATTTCAATTTTACAATTTCAGTGTAACTGCAGACGATAATGTTGGGTTATCAGCGATCCCTATTACAGTCACGATATCTTTATGTCCTAACTGTAAGAACAATGGCAACTGCAGTGGTGATGTTGTTGAGGACAAAATAGGCAACCATTTCAAAGTAATGCAGTGTGTTTGTGATACTGGATACTCAGGTGTGTACTACATTTTCAATTTAATATAGTTGACCTGAAAATGCTGCTAGATAGATGTGGTGCTATTTTTGAGTTTTTGCAGTTTCCCAATTTGTGTGGTTTTAAAAAAAAATCAAATTCATAAACCTTTCCGTTTTCTTATTAAATATACTTTGGTTGATAGGCTTACTACACAGGCTACCAACAATGCAATATATTTGTTGTCCTGATTGTGCTAACACCGATAACATGTTGTCTGGTTTTCACTTAGGCTATGACTGTTCTGACGATTTTAATGGATGTTCAAATAACCCATGTGCCTTAGGACGTAATTGTACCGATCTGACCCCAGAACAGGAAAAAATCTTGGGAAGATCATTTAACTGTAGTACATGTCCTGTTGGTTATGAAGTCGACAGTACAGAAAAGTGTAAAGGTTAGTGATTGTTTCTTGTTTAATACTAATTGAAGACTTATGCCGTTATAATATGGCGAGACGAAGTTACTTTTGTTTAAACGTTAATGATACAATATACGTGTTCAATACGCTGAATTGGATTTTTGGATAGACTAGCTAACTGTTCAAGCAACGGTCCATACAGTTATGTTGCTGCGCCTTGACCCATTTTCTTGATTTCGAACAGACCAGGCTTTGCTCCTAATTCTTAGTACATAATACGTACATAATGCCAATGTTATTGTAGTCTTTTATTTGACATGAGACCGGATCGAGTCCTCGATCTTTAATGTTAGAGACGAGCACAGTAACAACTACACCACCCAATCGTTAGAATGTAAAAAAATACCTGATATGTAATTACTATATATAATTAGATACATTTAGCAAATCAAAAGAGCAGTTATCGACAATATTAACGACCATGACTACAAAAACCAATCACAATAAATCTTAAACTCTAACAAACTATTTGGTAAGGAGTTTTATTCCATGCTTTACATATCATTTCATGTCTATTACTGTTTTACTTTTGAACGCAGTGAATGTATCATGAATGAAAAGTCAAAGTTATGAATGGAATCTCTTCATTTAGACAAAATTTTCGGTCAAACAAATGCAATACAACAGTGCAAAAAAGGGCAGACCAAAAAAGGATTTCACATGTTTTCTGTTGTTGTGCTTTTTTGTATTCTTGTCCCGATATTTATTATAAGTGTTATATTAGTTTAAGAAAATATATGTCAAAAACCTTATTTTTTCAAAATTACCTTCATCTGTTATACTTTTTCATACTTTGTAAGATATATGAAAAATGATAAAATGTAAACCATAATTATTTTTTTCCAAAAACCATTCCGACTTGTTCAGAGTCATTGACAAAAGAGGTACACATAACCACCCTCTGTGTGCAACGTCACAGCTCTTGTTACGATTTCAGCTTTTCAGTAATAACTTTTCAATAAATAAACAGGACTGTTTTATTACTTAGCCTAGATTTTGCCCTATTCACTCTGTCCAATACTGGTTTTAACATATGTTGTGACAAATTTTAAAATTTAATTCTAAAACATTATATTTTATAGAAGATTTATATTTTTCAGATGTAAATGAATGTAATAGTAGTGCATCCCATAAATGTGACCAAAAATGCATCAACACAAAAGGAAGCTATGTCTGTGATTGTGAAAATGGATTCCGAATGTCCAACAAGCTTTGTATAGGTTTGTATGATATCTTTAGTTGATTAGGTAACCTTAGATGATTTGGCTCTCCTGTTTAGACCCTTTGACTGTCTTGCTCCCAAAGACCTTCTAATGATTTTGCTTTCCAATCTTTCTCCTTTGCATACCTGATAAAGGTTATTCCAGAAACTCGCCATATACACTAAATTAGATATCTACGTTTTTATTACCTGTGTGTGTTGGTCTGTAGAATATTGGTAAATATGAAGCTCAAGACGGACATTATCGCTTGTATAGTAACGAATCTGATAGGATGAGTATTTATACCAGTGATAATATATGTCGAGACTGAAAAATGGTGCTATATTTTTTTTATCGAGAACGTCATAATATGTTTGACGTCACACCGACCCATGATTTATTCATCTCCAACGTCGTGCGAAATACAATAATAATGACATGTCCTATAGTGTGTCCTCTGTTTGTATGGGGTGTATTATTAATATATTGATTGGAGAATTCCATGCCTCCTCTGCTTAAAATTACATTTTTAATAGTTTTGAATAAATAGTGGCTAGATGGCTGTGGTTGTGTGTAAGAGAAACTATTTCTATATTTTCCAGTACCCTCATCATATTTGTTGCTATCAATGCATCCGTAAGTGGATCAATCATGGGGCTACCTTTATTCATGCATGTATTGATATTGCTTGCTAACAAGTCTTCGTCATGAACGTGTCAATCGTTACAAGACTGTCACAACACATAGTTAGTCACATACTTAGTTACCTGAAACCTGGTTACAGGAAACTCAACACGTAATTGGTATTGGCCATTTCCATGTTTGTTGCTGTTTTGAAATCATGATATATTAGATTTTGTAAAGATTATATAAACCTTGCTTGCATTAATTATGTGATATAATGTTGATTTTTTTATTGGGAAACTGAGATAAAACATATTAATTTCTCAGCCAATTTGGGCGCATTACCCCAGTAAAATTATAAATTACGATGGTCTCCAGCAGTATATATGGAATGTACCCTTCCTGTAAACTGGAGGAAACTATAGTCCTTAATATTAGACAATACACAAGCAAAAATCCCAACGTCTTGATAAGGAATAGTGCCCACCCAGTCTGCAACCCTGCAACCACATCACAAGTCACATAACAGATTAATGATGGATTTTTAACTACAACTAAAGTCAAACCTCCTTTAGTAACCCCCCTCTATTAAGCAATAACTTGTATTATGTGACCTTAATTTTAATTTCCCTTCACATAGTATTTCATATCAATTACACCTGTATTTAGTGACCACCTGTCTTAAGTGACCCTATTTCAATGATTCTTTGGTAGGTTACACAAGACAGGTTTGACTGTATGTACAAGAAGTCAAATAATATTAATTACATTTTTCAGACATTGATGAATGTGTAGAGAAAACCAGTGGATGTCAACAAATATGTAATAATACTCATGGGAACTATACATGTGGCTGTCATTCAGGGTTTGAGCTTGAACAAACTTCTGGGAAATGTAATCAGGGTAAGACTGCTAAAATTTGTTTCTTCTGCAATAATTATTCTAGTAAATTCAAGGACTTTTCTATGTAAATAAATGTTAGAGAACATAGAAGGGGCAATGAAGAATGGACAGTCAAGGTGCACGTGTAACATTTGACACAGAATTAAGAAAAACAAAACAAAGCACACCACACATAAAACTAAAAAAGATGAGCAGCAAAATACTCCACAAGAAAAAATGCAATGTACCCAGGTAATCACGAAGGGTAAGCAGTTGCTCCATCATAAAAGACACCGCTGTAATACTCATATATATAGGCAAGTACGGTAAAAGTCTTGTCGGTGATGAAATTATTAACAATGGTCAAAGTTAATCATTAACAGAAAAGGAAGCATATTTTACAAACAAACAAAAATATTTATGTTCATCATACATCAACAGACAGACAACACACGAACACACAAATATAAACGGATGTTAAATATGTCCTGTATACATGTATACGATCAAATGTATAACTTAATAGTGAACCTAAATCATCACATCAAGCATGTATTTATAAAAATAAAATATAAAAAAAACCACACTCTCGGAACATTTCCAAAATCTAATAGAAAGATTGTAGAAGGAAAATGAAAAACGAATACTACACTGTCGGAACTATCAAAATCGTAGAAAGAGGCAAACATCGATACCCATAATAAGCATTATTACATAATGATTTTATTTAAACAATTGTATTGGCTATCATGCTGTCACCTGACATTCCGTAAAATTTGATATTGTTTGCTTAAAACTCGTATTGACTCGCTTTCACTTTCAATTTCCATTGCATTATGTTGACGTCATAATGAAGTAATTAATTTCATATTGACTTGGTTTCACTTTCACTTTTCATGTTAATGTAATAAAACAATTACAGTCTTTTGTATCGGTCAATACGAGTTTTTATGGACCTTAGAAATCAATATTCATCTCAGCCTAAAGTCTTCGGTGAATATCGATTATAAGGTCCATACAAACTCGCATTGTCCTCAACAAAAGACTATAATTGTATAATATTGCGGAGACCAGTTTTATTGAGTACCATTTGCCCTTTTGGCTGGTCTGTCCTTTGTATGTTGTAAAAGATACATGTAAATTAAATGTTTTGGTTGAATTGTGATGACAGTCATTGTTTAGCCATAGTTTAGACTTTATCTATAGGTGAATGAAATCCGGATTTTACTAGTTGGAATCTGTATTTACACATTTACTCATAGTGATAATATTAAAGATTATTTTACATAAAAATGAAGGAAGAAAACCATATTTTTACAAGACAAACAATCCGATAATAGTGAAGCATAATTAATTGTTGTAATATTATAATGCTGCTTTATATTATTCAATAGTTTATAGTGACTGAAAAAAACATACAATATAGATGTAAATAAATAAGCATTAGAGAAAACCGAAAGGGCAATCAAGAATGAACAATCTATTAGAGAAACTGGCAACATAGGGTAAAGTCACATAATATAACATGAAAAGAAACTAAAATGATGAGCAACACGGACCGCACAAAAAAAAAACGGTGGTGAACTCAGGTATTATTTTTAGAATTGTGTGTGTATTTTTTATTCAATTAACACCATGACTGCACAATTTAATTATTGATACTTTGTGCAGGGATAGTTGATATGTGTGCAGCAAACAAATTGAACTGTAGTCATGGATGCAAAAATACAACAAATGGGTACCAGTGTTTCTGTAACAGTGGATATATACTGAGTAATGATTCTTACTCTTGTGAAAGTAAGTATTTGAAGGTGGGAATCGTAAGAACATAAATTGAGCTCACTGTAATGCTATTTAGTATTATTAGTTAAACACAAAGCTGAAATTTTGTTGAAAGTGGAGTTAAAAATCCCTTAACCCAAACAGAGCTGTTACACGTGGAAGTGAGTGAGTGATTGTTGATAAACATCATGCGATCCTCGGGTTAGCTATGGCAGGAAACTAGTGATGGTGAACTAATTTCTGCTTTAACCTAGACCTACTTGTTGAGCTTGACTTTCTATATTGTCAGCTTGCTGAAACATATCGCTCTACACAGGCATGAATGTAATATCCTCACTATTTACCAGTTAATCTTACCGTCTTAATCTGGCAGGTTATTGCTATATGTTTCTTGGGCAAACCAAGACTTTGTAATCTTGGCTTCGATCCCCTAGTCCTGCAATCGATGAGTTTATAATTGAGGTTACATGTCATTCCATGTATATGTTATTCGTTTATGACATGCTAACTTTTCATTCAAAGTTGACATTGTATAGCTCTAGATATATTTTCTCAGGGAATTAATGGTTGTTGACTTTTTAACAGGATATAAGAAAACTATAACATCTATATTTATTAAAACATCTATATTTATACTAATATCCAATCAACTATCATCAAATACGTAACCATGTGTGTAGTCTTGCAACAAATGTTGCTGAATGCAGTGGCTGCTGGATTGTCTATGAATGATTCATTGTGTTTTGTTATACATTTTGTACACATGTATTAGAGTAAAAGAAAACTTGCGTTCATGTTGAGTTAGCGCTTCAGATCGGTCAACTTTGTACTTACAGGGTTATCTGTCTGGGGAAAGACATTACAATTGTTCTCTGAACAATGCACTCTTAATTCTTCATATTGTCTCTTATAGATGTAAACGAATGTGATCAGCCTGATAATAATGTATGTGATCAAATATGTACAGATACTGATGGCCATTTTACATGTTTTTGCAGACCCGGATATAAACTTAGTCCAGATAAGATTTCATGTGAAGGTATGTTACATTCCCAAATGCAGCCATGCATACATTGTTTCATTTACCACAACGGTGCAAACACCAAAACAAATATTTAAGCTACATTATTATACCTTACATACATTTGTGTTGTTTTTCTATGTAAAAGTAATCAAACAATATGGGGGTTTTACAGAAAATTTGCTGACAAGGGAGACAACCCAGTGTACAACCCAACATATACTGTCAAACATGTCTATAAAGCCCATTTAAAATGTGGCTTTTATGGGCAGTTGCCCTTTATATACAGGTTAAAATTATATACACTATTCATTAATGGGAAAAATTAGACTGGCCTTTATAGATAGTGATTTGTTATATAGAGGTGCCTTTTAAATTGTTTATGGCAGGTTTGACTATATAATGTTGAGTAAGAGAATATGTTGTCGCCTGGTCAACAACCCCGGCGCCCTGACAACCTAAAGTGTGTTGAAAATATGTTTTTAGTACGGTTTCGTAATTGTATATTACACAGAAATTGTCTTCTACACTCAAAACATTTTTTTGTTTTTCTCTAATAACATGATGATGAATAATTATTGTTTATGCTAATTTAAGCCACGTATTTCTACCTGTTTCTAGGCCTCAGACATATTCTATTTATCCTAAAATCTTGTCTTATTTCGGCATATATCTTTATAGAATATTAAGTATAACTTTGTCACCATTATTTTGATATTTAATTGTACATTTTATATTGATTGATTTTACAGAATGCCAGCCTCCACTTTATGGAGATAATTGTGGATTGACTTGTTCGTGTGGACGAGGTGCGTTAGAATGTAATCACGTTAGTGGATGCAAATGTGACGTTGGTTTCAAGGGAATACACTGTGATGATGATATTGACGAATGCATTGAGAATCCTAACATATGTGGTACTCAAAAGATTTGTACTAATACACAAGGGAGCTACACATGTTCTTGTCCTATCGGTTTTGCCTTAAATAGAGATGGTTTGTGTAAAGGTAATGCCTTTATTTACATTACATAAATTATGTATCAATTTTACCTCTTTCTATGATTTTAATATTTGAATTTGGAACTGTTCTGACAGTGTGGTATTTTTTGTTTTTCATTTTATTCCTACGTCATTGGCATGAAAGTTTGGAACTGTTCCGACAATGTAATGTTTTTTTTTCTTTCTTCATTAAATTGTGAAAAGTTAACGTTAACAAATAATACTTTCAGTTAGACGTCACTTGGTGGAGTGAATATTCCACATGTTTGCACCATATCATGATATACACTACTTATTGATTATAAGTATTAACCTTTTTAGAAAAAAAACGATGACATTATACTCTTTATACTACTTTCAATTAGTATTAAATAGAATAGTATATCAAGACGCTATACATAATACCGTATTGTCAATAATATTGTTGAAGGATGTGCATTCATCTTTGAGTTACATAAAATGATATAGAATTGATACATTGTACTCTTGTTGCATACCTGTATGTCTGAGCTACTAATAAACTTGAAACTTGAGAATATCTAAATTATATTCTAAAAGATATGAATGTTAGAACCATCTCAGTAAGTTACAGGTCACTGGTTGTCTCCAGGTACAACCGTTTCCTCCACCGACAAAACTGTCCACCATGATATAGCTGAAATATTGATGAAGATGGTGTTAAATACCAAAGCCCCTCGTCCCCTCAATGTGAAACTGTTGACAAGGTGAATTCAGATAGAAAATAAAGTTGAAATTTGTCATCGCATAATTTGTATCGGGGTACATTCAGCAATGTAGTTTTGAACATTTGTCTCCTTTTTTTTGTAGATGTTGATGAATGTATATCTCGATTACATAATTGTTCCATTGAAACAACAGAATGCAGAAATACAGGTGGTGGATACACGTGTACATGTAAACAAGGATACACATCTATATCAAATAATAAACATCAATGTCAGGGTATGTATATATCAACCTACATAAAATAGGATAAATAAATAAATAAATAAATAAATAAATATAAGACATTATCAGAGCAAGATAAACTCTTAGACGATTGTATGAGAAATAAATTGCTTCTTGAATTTGTCATCACAACTAATGACTACTATCGAATTATTCTCAAAAATAAGCCTCAATGATAAGTAATCAACATTAATAAATAAAAAGATGGCCATATTCGGAAAAACAAATCCAACAATAATAATAGTATAGTATTTTTGTTTTTCAACTTATTGGGACATTTGCATATCTAATCGTAGACTATTGTGAGATTGTCAGAGACTCCTCTTTACTGTTTATACTATTCTCAGATGGTATAATATCACAATTGACTGATGTTGATAAAAATGTTTTGTTTTTTATAATAATATTCCTTTTAAAGTTTTAATGCTCATAGTTCAGAATATTATCAATTGTTTGTACCCTTGGATTTTGACCAGGGGCCATCGTGTTTGTGATCAAATGATACATTGTAGATGGATTTACAACTGCCTATTCAATCAGTACCTATCACCACTAACGTTGTGAGTTGAATCCCACTCAGGCGAGGTGTGCTCGATACAACATTATGTGATAAAGTTTGTCAGTGACTTGTGGCAGGTCAGTGGTTTTCTCCGGGCACTCCAGTTTTCTCCAAATAAAACTGACCGCTACGATATAACTGAAACATTGTTAAAAGTGGCATTAAACACCTTAACCCTAACCCTAGCACTGGATTTTGTCCAAAAAAAAGTATTTCATGAATTTAGATCCATCTTAACAGGTTGCAATATATGTACTGCAACTATAAATTAAATAGTGGATTTGTACATCAGAAGTTTCCTATTCCTGACCTTATAATAAAAGTGTTGTGATACTTTAATATCTTGTTTGTACAGATATCAATGAATGTGAAAGTGGATCACACAATTGTCAACAAAAATGTATCAATACTCAGGGTAGACATGTTTGTGCTTGCAACTTCGGATTTGAACTCAAGAAAGACAGACAAAATTGTGAAAAAGGTAAGGTTTTCATATTGTATCTTCAACAAAATAGCCTTGGCATTTAAAACGGTGTGGTTATTTAATTTTACCTTTAAAATATATCATTGGTAATGCTGATATTCTGGAAGAAAAGTTTGAAGATATCAAAAGTAATTGGAGGCTGTAAATCAAAGAAGGACAGACAATGCAATGGCCAAAAGATTAAAGACAAAATGACAAACAGCGATTTACAAAACGCTGCATGTTTTACCTCAGCTTGACGTATTATTTTCCATCTCAAAATACGACTTTCCCAATATGACAGATTGCATAATGAGAACATACACACAAAATAGCGGACATCAAATTGGCTAGAAACAGTCAACCAATGCGTTGCGAACATAGAATTTTAGCATTTCGTTTCTGCTGGGTTTTTTTTATGTGGTATTTTTTTTTGTTTTTCAGATTATTTCTTATAAATGTATACTATGCATACATGCAAAGACTTTTATTTTTTCTGTTACAGTGAGTGATCCATGTAAAACATTTAGCATGAGTTGCAAGTACGGCTGCACTATTGAAAAGTCTAAGCCAACATGTTATTGTTCTTTAGGATACAGACTAAATTTGGATCGACAATCTTGCCAAGGTATTTAAAATTACCATTGTGTTGTTAACAAATTACATTTTGAAATTATTTCAAGGGACACAAAGTGATGGTCGACATATTGCGAGTTTTACAAAAAGAATGCAGAAATTGTCCAATGATGTGTGTAAAAGCGAAAACAACTAGTCACTTGTTTACAATTGTTTGACCCATTCAAAGCAGGTCTTGTAGTCAAGATAAAAGGTTAAACCACACCATATTATAATGTCTGTCCTGAGCTGAGATAAGGTTAAAGTAAATCGTTTCTGTGTATCTATCTGTGTTATAGTTTTTTTAATTGACAACTGCTCCAGAACTTCACCTATTAAGCGTTAGGGTGATAGCTTGTAATGCCACTTTCAACAATATTTAAGTTATATTGTGGCTGGCAGTTTTATTGGTGGAGGAAACCGGAGTACCCAGAGAAATCCACCGAACTGCCGCAAGTCACTGACAAGTTTCATCACATAAAGTACACCTCGTCAGAATGGAATTCAAACACATTTGGAACTATTTTTTTTTATTGTGATTGAAATTGATCATTCCTAGCTTGTTACGATTGACTTTGATGGCTTTCATTGATTGTAATGAATGCTGGACACATTTTTTTTTTAATTTGAGAGAACAAAAATTAGTTAATAACAAAGACGCAATATCAGATGATGGTAAACATTTCATTTAGCAGTACAACGACGTGTGACACTAATGGAGCAGGAATTACTAGACCTGTCAGAGAAACTGAGTGTATCTATTTATATACTAAAATGGACACAGATAACATACATTCTAAATATATGGTTTTATTCTTTTTAAATTTACTTTTCATTTGTACATATAACCTGATTGTTTTATACACAACTATGTCTTATTTCATTTTATTATCAGATATAAACGAATGTGTTAACAGCAGTATGAACAAATGTAGTGATAATAGTTTGTGTTTTAACATTGCTGGTAGTTACCAGTGTAAATGTCCTACTGGTACTTACTTACAGAATGACAAAAGAACCTGTACAAGTAAGTGTGCTTGTATAATATACATGTACAAATACTATTGGCTGGGGAGATTTCCATTTTAATATGGGGCATATTGTTAATAATTGGAAGATCAAATTTATTTGTTCTCTTCAGTTTGTTATGCTGTGGACAATTACCAATTTTTTTCAAATGTTCTGCATATTTATCATATTACTTTATTTCATGTTCTAAGTCGTAGAAGCACAAGCTTGTACCTCTTTCATGTTTCCACATTATACCATCGTTAAAATTATTAACTTTTATAGACAAAAAATGTGCGCATACTGTATGGTTCCCATCTATTATCATAAAAACATATCTGTTATTTTGCCTACATAGATGTATTCACGATTTTAATTTATTTTAATCAGTAAATATGAGTTGTATGCAAATGGTATTTACAAAAAATAATTTTGACAATATTTTATTCACCTTGAATTTTTATGCCATTTGTGATGCTTAATATAATTTTTGTAAGAAACATAATAAATCTTTGTGATATTGTAATATAGTTTTTATTACAATAATAAAATGGAAATTAAAAAATATTACATTGTCAGAACAGTTCTAAATTATAAAGAAATTATAAAATCGTAGAAGTAAACAATATTGATACCCACAATAACAAAAATACATGACGGCTCACTTTCCTGCCTTAATGCATGTGCTGACATTTCAATTAACAAATGGTTGGTTAAACTTATTTTATGTGCAAAACATCCCCTCTTTTTTGTATTTTTGTAATATGCTAAATGATACACATGTTGATTTTTAAGAATGCGATGAATTTCATTATGGTAAAGATTGTTCGACGAAATGTGAATGCGGCATTGGATCGGAATCCTGTCACCCAATTAGAGGCTGTACGTGTAAAAATGGCTGGCAAGGTCCTAAATGTGATAATGACAAAAACGAATGCAGTCTGAGAACCAGAATTTGCCCAGCAGAAAACATGGAATGTATAAATATACCAGGATCTTCTCTTTGTCAATGTAAATCGGGATATGCAAACAAAACGAATAAATGCACAGGTATATATTTTTTTTTCTGTTGCATAATAATGTGTAGCCTTTTTCTGTTCATTCATATTTTGTCATTTAATTTAGTTTTCAAATGTGATACCACCTTTAAATAGACTTATCATATGTTTAATTACAATGGGTATGAATGTTGACATTGACATCGAAAGTTACGATTCTGGTTACCCTTTTGGTATCTTCAAACTTTTATTAAGCAATGATCTTGTATGAATGTACAAAATATTTAAAAAAAAATTATGAAATAATATGAAAAACAAAAAATACCACACAAAAAACAAGCAGAAAGGAAACGTTAAAATTGATGTTTGAAGCGCATTAGTTGACTGTTTCTAGCCTGAGCATGAAAGAAATTTGATTCTTGCTATGATGTGTGTAAGTTCTTATAGTGAAATCTGTCATATTGGAAAAAAGCATATTTTGACATGGAAAATAGTATGACAAGCTGAGGTAATACATGTAGCATTTTGTAGATCATTGTTTGTTCTTTTTTCTTTTTTCTTTTGTCCATTGCATTGTCTGTCCTTTCATTTACGGCTTCTGATTACCCCTTTGATATCTCCTAATTTATATTAAGCAATGATCTTGTACGAATGTACAAAAGATTTCAAAATCAACACTTTGGAGAAAAACGTCTTGTGATAATATCAGTATAATAAGCGTAATAACAAAATTACCGAACACCGAACAATCTTCCTAAGGTAAAGGCAAAACTCAGAAGTCAACGGTCAACAACCGGAAAACTGGGAAAACCGCAATGGCCCTGACTTGGTACAGACATTGGTGGGTTGAATAAGATTGTACGGCGCCAAACCTGCCGCTTCCATTACGATTAAAAGGTTCCTTCATTTTGTTTATTTGTTTATAAACATTTGTTGTTTATTCCAGATATAGACGAATGTCAACAGAATTTCACGTGTGATCAGAAATGTAGCAATACAAATGGAAGTTATATATGTTCTTGTTATTATGGCTTTAAAAAGGACAAACATGGGAAATGCCAAGGTATTTTTAAATGATTTGTTTTTTATAAAATATTGTTGATTTTATTGCAGATTTTGTTAACATGGCAACATATGTTAATTTACTTTCATATTTTCTAATGCATGCAGAACTTATCTATCATATTCAGAAAATTTCAGAATAAATATCCAGCAAATACGTTACGGTTATGTAGTGTTTTATGTAGTTTTGTGTTTGGTTTGCCTTTGTGATTTTATTGTTGATGCTCATACCATTGATCAATATCTTCGGGTTTTCTGGAATTTCCATTTTTGATTGCCCTTTGGTTTTCTCTAACATTTACTCCAGACTTGTAGGTACACAATGGGCTTCTTGATAACATCTTTAATACAGAACGGCAATTACCGTACAATTAACTTTTCTTTAATACAAGGTAAATACATATAATTGCCTAATTATTACTTACTGAATACCAAAAGATGTACAGTAATGGTCGACAAAATATTGTTACGTACAGTTTTTTTTTCTAGAAAATTCCAGTAACGGAAAGATACAACCAACAATCAATTAAGTTTCTATACTTCAATAAAATAACAAAAAAAAACAACTTTATATATAATTACAAAAATCAAATTTATAAAGTTTACAGCTGACCTGAATATTCACAGTTAAATCCCTTGGAATAAATGTACTTTTCCTTTTCGGTATTATAGCTCGGTTTCTTTCCTATGGAAATTAATTCCTGCTGAATTAAGATATCCTTTAGTTCTAATCCACAACGTGTCCTAGTATTGTCCGTTGAAATTGTTTATAGTTCAATGTTCAAGTCATGTGACTTCACCAAAGTAAATGTATCCAAATATATTCAATACAATGGTATAAATTCCAGCTGCTATAAAAATCCTAAATTTAAGACTGGCTGCTCTCAAATTCGCTGTCCCTTATATAGTATGTGTATAAAATCTGGAGCTTTCTAGAAATCTATATCTTAATTAACCAATAGAAAATCGAGGTAAAATATTAACACTTGTAAATGACTGTTTTAGTAACTTATTTTCATCGATGATGTAATTATTATCTTTATCTTTGTCAACAACAAATATTCTACACATCAAATTTATTACATACACATATCAATATACAAAGGTGATTATTCAACAGCAATGACCATTTCTCTGTCAAATTGCAAACTTCTAAGCACAGAAATGACAACAAAAGTTTGTTCCAATTAACCGGTTTAACCCTGCCACACATTTGTACCTGTCCGAATCCAGGATCTTCATTTCTAACATCATATAGCATGGTCTTTTTATGGTCATCATGGTCTCAATTAATTGAGGTGTGAAATGATTGTTCGTTTTGTGGATATTTTTGAATTGTTGACCACCACTGTCTAATATTTTTCTTCATAATCATCATGGATGACGGGCACAAAATGTAAGTAGTTTCAATATTTCATTGAAATAAAACTATATATAAATTGGTTCATCTTTTTAACAAACTGTTATATACCGTTATTTTTTTTCTTTAATAGACATAAATGAATGTCAGTCGTCAAAACCGCTTTGTCATCACTACTGCGCAAATACCTTGGGAAGCTACAGATGTGGTTGTAATGACGGATTTCAATTAGACAAGAATCAAAAGACTTGTAACCGTACGTATATAAAAAGTTTGGTTAAGTAGTCCTCTACGGTTCCCATAGAGGGACAATAAGAATGCACTATGTCTGTCGGTCTGTTCATCTGTCTGTCAGATTTTATGCTTCCACTTGTAGCATGAAAACGGACCATATTCTTACTCTCTGTTTAAATCAGGAAAATGATCTATTAGAGCTAGGAATAAGGGTTAGGGGTCAGGAGTCATGGTGTTTAACACCACTTTCAACAATATTTCAGTTATATGTTGGTGGTCAGTATTATTGGTGGAGGCAACCGGAGTACCCGGAGAAAACCACAGACCTGTCGCAAGTCACTAACGAGCTTTATTACATAATGTTGTATCATGGACACCTCACCTTGATCGAGATTCGAACTCTCAACTTAAGTGGTGATAGGCACTGATTGCACAGGTAGTTGTAAAACCAACTACCATATGAGTATGAGAATGGCGCCCCCGATAGGGATAAGGTGTCACGACTGTAATGAAATTAATGACATGTGAAATATAGTTTAAAGACACAACTATATTGTAAAAGTAAAATTTAAGAAAAGTAAATGATTTTTAAAGTTTCTTTACGTTTTTCACCGTAAAAGCTTATATATTTACCATTATGTGGACCAATTACTAGTACTAAATAAAATATTCCGTATTTGGTCTTTTAGTTGTTAGCTTTGTAGATGAAATTATTTGTCACAATGTTAAAATACCTAGTAATTTCAATACTGTTGAAATGTTTATCATTTAACAATTGTTATAGCTAAGACTATTTGCACTAGTCTGAATTGCTCTGCGCCAGGAGCCTGTATTGTCAACGGAACAGAAGAACTGTGTGTATGTCCTCCTGGTTATTTCTTGAACAGTACAACAGAATGTTCAAGTAAGAATGCTTGATATTGTTTAGAAATATTTATCTGTTTTAATTATAATTACATGATAATACAATTATAGTAAAATCTGCCTTGTAGAGCACCTCTATATAGCAAATCACTGTCTATAAAGGGCAGCCTCATACTTCCCGTTGATGAATAGTTTATATAATTTTAACTTCTATTTAAAGGGCAACTGCTCATAAAATGCATATTTGTCGGTTCCCTTGAGTGTCCTTGTGCATTTGTTAGTATAAAACATGTTTTGTTTATCATAAGTTGATTGGAGTTGTGACTTTCATGTAAAATAAAGTTTGAAGATAACAAAGGGGATTATCAGAAGCCGTAAATCAAAGAATGAAAGACAACACCATGTCCAAAAGAAAAAAGACAAAAGGACAAACAATGATCTTCAAAACATTACACAGAAAACTAAAGATCGCACAACACAAACCCAACTAATAACCAGGGGTGAACTAAGGTGCTCTGGGTGAGTAGGCAGTTCTAGCTCCACATGTGATACCAATCGTGTTACTCTTGTTATAAGCCCTGAAGCTTGTTTCCTAGCTTCTTTTCTGTATAGGTAGACAAAAATCAAATTACCATACGATCACGCACATGACTACCCATAACATGAAAAGAGAAGTACTGATTAAATATATTAATGACATACATTTATATTTATGCTTGCATTATGTACATGTTTGTCCCTAAACGACGGATGATACATGAGAGTACAGAACTTACCATTTGGGATCAACTCATCTGACCTATATTTCCTTTTCATATAGGTATTTTCTAGTTTTGGTTTCTTCTATTCGTTCTTAGTTCAATGTGGTGATGTCCGGTACGATTTCCGCATGAAAACAATATTCTGTTCGTTTTTACCTCCAGTTGTTTGTATATAGTTTGGCACAACACACATTGTGTTGTGTTTTTGTTTTGTTTTATTCGTCTTGTTGCCACTTTCTCTGGATTGTTCATTCTTTATTGCCCCATAGGTGTTCTCTAATGTTTTTTAGTTAATATTTTATATTGTATCTTTATTTCTGCTTTTTAATGTTAATGTTATTTTATGTATTATAAATAGAAAAATTGTGTCATTTATTTAAAAAAAATAAAAGTCACTTTTTACACCCTGCAAGAAACTAAATGTTGTTTTCTATTTTCCTTGGGGGCCGCCGTGGCTGTGATTGTATGGTAGTGACCGCCATGGTATAGCTGAAATATTGTTGAAAGTGGCATTAAACACCATTAAGCAATCAAGCAAGCAAACTATTTTCCTTGGTTATGATGATATGCTGTGTATAAGTGTTCCTTATATTTATCTCACTTTTTTCCACAACTGGTATGCTATAAAACCTAAAGCATGAATCCACATTTTGTAGTCTTATCCATACAGACAATCTTATAATGTTTAACCCAACAGTGTAAGAATTAATTTGTTGAGCTGGCGAAATGTTTTGTTCTCCCTTGATATATATATATATATATATATATTTTTTTTTATAGAAATGTTCAAGAATGAATGTGAAACACATGAACATCTCTGCACTGATAAGTGTAAGGACACAGCAATCGGATATGAATGTTTTTGTCCAAATGGTACAACATTAGACACAGACCAGCATACATGTATAGGTAAAAAATAATACATTTATTATATTTCCATTGTGTTCGTTGTACATTTGTACTGGTTGATGGCCTGTAAAGCTTTTTTTTTACCTGATCAGATATTTAATTTAATCTATTTCCATTGTGTTCGTTGTACATTTGTACTGGTTGATGGCCTGTAAAGCTTTTTTACTTGATCAGATATTCAATTTAATCTATTTCCATTGTGTTCATTGTACATTTGATTTCTTATATTTACGACATTCTTGCTCCACCGTCTTTAACTACAAACTACGCATTCATAATTTTTGATAAAATGTGTCCACGTCATGATACCATAAAAATAGTGATGATTATGAAACAAGTATAAAAATGAGAATCTGAAAATATGACAACGCCAGCAATCACAGCTTACTAGTTTACAACAACGCTGTTCGTACAGTTATATGTGAGGGTTGACATTTTACTCGCATGCGCAAAACACTTTTCTGACCGCAGCATTTCACTAAGAGGTGATGTTTGGGCTCATAGGAATAGTATAACACTGCCACTTTTTATTGCATTCCCTGTACCAATTGATCTTCGAATCTACGTACGATAATATATTGGTTTTATTTCCTGGTTACGTTGGAAATTTAGTTGTATTCGTTATATGAAGTCGATATAATTATTGCTGTCTTGCCTATGGGAACTGCATGACAGACTATGAATGCTTTTGACCTTGATTTTACTTAATCTGTAGAAGCAACATAGAAAAGGGGAATTTTGAGCTTATATGATTTTATTTGTTATAATAAAAAAAAACATTTTGGCATTTTTCCACTGTTGAATGTGTAGTGTGCTCTTAATGAGAAATTCTAAATTATGCATGCTTGACAGAAAAAAACCAACATGTTTTCAGGTGATTTTACTTTGTATAATACTTAGCTCATCATGATCACAATAACGTCACACTGTGTTTATTTATCAAAAGAGTTGATGCAAATTATGTAATTGTAGACTGCATGGGATACTCATGGGGAAGAAATTGCTCCCAAAGATGTCCATGTAATAAGCAACATACTGAATATTGCAATAAAGAGAATGGAACGTGTTTTTGTAAGATTGGATGGACAGGGAAAGATTGTGATGAAGATGTTAAAGAATGTAGTGATCCACGAAATTGTCCAACCAATTCAAAATGCAATGAACAAAATGGAACGTTTGAATGCATCTGCAATGATGGGTTCTTCCTGTCAGAAGATGGTCGTAAAAGAGATTGCATTCGTAAGTTTGAATTTCAACAAATCTGTCGTAAACAAGTTAACAATTTTGCTCTCAGATTAATGAATATTATATACATATATAATCTCCTTCTGCTACCAGTAGATTAAAGCATTTCTTTATCGAGATACATGTAGTTAGATTTTCAAATTATAAAGCTCATGGTTTACCGAAAATTTTACTATATGAAAATGTAACTATCGAGAGTAGAGAACTATTGTAATGAATTTGTAACAAAAGGAGAATATGCATCTCCTACGACAGCCAAAACGGCAAAAATATTTTAAAGTTGTTTATAACCGTTGAAAGGATATTGGGAAGAATTCCTATGCAGAATTTTAACTACTGCGGTAAATTATAACAAATAATATATAAAATTTAATCAACTGGTTAAACATGACAATAATATGGTATATAAATATTTAGTATTAACCTAGTATTTCAAATTACTTTGAAATCCAGTGGGGGAGATATATTGTATGGTTGTCACCTGCTTAGACGTTTGTGTAATATACTCTAGTTCATATGACTGTATGATGAATTATTCGTCATTCTATACAATATATTGAAATTTCTTAAATAGATTGCTGTCAAATTAACAAATTAAAAAATAGATACACATACACCATCTACACATGCTTAAACACATGTCTTATGTCTATCCCTCGATTCACCTTACGCGACAAGGTACCACTTCGACTATTGAAGCTATATTTTAATACAACAGATGTGGCTGAGTCTTCTAGGGTGCTGGACATAAGGCTGAGCGATTGGGGCTGCAATGAATGATGCAAGTTCAAATCCCGTCGAGCGAGATATTGAAAAGCTAATTCTAAAACTGTTTGGTTAAATTCAGATGTCGTGGTCGTGAATGTATTGTAGTTAGATTTACAACTTCCTGTACAATCAGAGCCTATCGTCACTAAAGCTGTGAATTCGAATCAGTGACTTGCAACAGGTCCAATGTTTTCCTCCGGGTTCTCTGGTTTCCTCCACCAATAAAACTGACCACCACGATATCAACGAAATATTGTTGAAAATGACGATAAACACCATCACCATAACCCACAATATCGAAATCTAGAAATTAAAACATTGTTTGATGAGTTCTTGGGCAGAACAGATATTGAATTCTTATACTATATATATGTTCCAGACCATACTCGTATTTGGACCGTACGCGTACGGTCCGGACCGTTTCCGTATTTTTTCAAAATGCCTACGGTCTGCCTAGTTTTAAGAGATTATCGAGGCTTCAAAAATATTTTACAGATCAACGTTTTTCGAATCTAAATTATATTTAAAAAAAAGTTAATTATCGCAATTGTACAATTTAGAAATAAGTCTAATTTAATCTACTAGTATTACAAACTTACATGTCCTGAATTTAGCATGTTCGTAATACATGAATTCTGCTCACTCGCAGTTATCAAAATAGTTTGAAATTGAATAAAGTTATTAAAGTAATCGCCAGTAAACAGAATGTGGGAAGAAACATTTGAAGCATATTTAGGAACTATATTACAAAAACCATCAAACCAACTGTTTACTCGTGAGAAGGCCGAGAGAATTATTAATGTTTTAATGATGAGAAAATGCAATAAGAAAGTGTCAAAGTCTAATGCAAAAATTGAAAAGGTAGTTTTGTAACCGTAAGAATACCTATTGTTGATAGGGCATCTGGTGATCTACCACGATTATTGTGTAGGGTTGATGATATTATTGGTAAAGATGCAATTCTGTACAAATTATCATGTGAATTTGGTGTGTTAAATTCATGTTATGATATGGGTGATATAGAACTTTTGACACGTAAAGTTGAAACTTCGCATTGGAAAGAAGAAGAAATTTCTCTGCATGCTGCTGCAAAACAAGCAAGGTTTTATCTTGCAAGCAAAAGATGTAAATGCAAGGGAACATGCATGAACAAAACATGTAAGTGTAGAAAGTCTGGTGTTACTTGTAGCAGCAAGTGTCACTCTGGGCGTGCATGCAAAAATGTGATTCGGATAGACAATTAAAATTGCATTATAGTTCAAAAACTGTTTACTTTTCATGAGGTGATGATGTTTTGTTTAAAGTAATAATGATTATGATAAATGTAATTTGTAAAACTCAATAAAAGTTTATGATATAATGTTTGTATTGAATAAACCTATATGGTCTAAATACCCGTATGGTCCAGCTCGTACTAGACCGTAGGAGTATACTCATACGGTCCAAATTCGCGTATGGTCTGGAACATATATACATGACTATCACTTGTGGAGAGAAAAAAAAAGACAAAAACCAAAACAATATACTGTTTTTCTTTAATGTAGGAAATTAAAGCGCTGTTGAGTGACTATTTCATCTTCTTATCAAAACTAGCATGTCCTTCAATGACATTTTCTTCTCATTTCGTACCTCTATACCTGCGAAAATGTCTATGTGATAATCGTGCTACTTGCAAATTGTACCATATGCGTACAAAGACACCATTAATACTGAAGTTTTATATGACCAAAAAGAGATTAAAGATACCAAAGGGTTAATCAGAGTCTGTAAATACAAGAAGAACAGACAACACAACATAAAAAAGAAAAAAGACAAGGACACACAACGATCTACAAAACATTACACAACTAATGACAGAGTAACACGAAGCCCACTAAAATATATCTTGTAAAATGTGAACTGAGTATATTAAACATTGACATGTAGTATATTAATTTCATATATTTCCTATTACAATTAATTGTTTAGCCTGTACCCGATGGTTCTGGGGACAGGAGTGTAGAAATAAATGTATGTGTGATGAAACAAAGACTTCATCTTGTAACAACACAAATGGCTTTTGTTCCTGCTTTTCTGGTTGGAATGGAGAAAATTGCACTGAAAACGTAGATGAATGTCATGATGGTGGTAATAAATGTGGGCGGAATTCAACATGTAATGACACCATTGGATCATATACTTGTGTTTGTGATGAAGGATACGAGAAAAATAACAATGGTAGTTGTAAAGGTCAGTCTTATATCATAATGTTTATTGATGAATATGTATTAAATCATTTGACAGAAGCATTTAAAATAGATCATGTTGAGCGAAAAGAAATCAAATATCCATGTGAAGTACAGATGAAGGTTTCCAGAGCTCATACCAATAAAACCGCATTGGTGGCGTAATGGTTAGTGTGCACGCCTTGAGTGCGGTAGATCGTGGGTCAAACCAAGGACTATAAAATTGGTATATGTTGCTTCTCTGCTAAGCATGCAGCATTTAGGAGAAAGCGCTAAGACTGGTTGGCTCGGAATCAGAATAATGTGTCAGAGTGGAGCGACGTGTCTACCTGCGGACTGTAGTTTCAGTGAGCTTGTACTATGAAAAATCCAACTCAGCGTGTTGGTCTAGAACAAAGCGGACATCATCATCTCATTGAAAATTGACTTGTTCTTACCATGAAATAGCTAGAAAAATTGCTGAAATAGTGTTAAACAACAATCACTCGCTCACTCACTCAAACCAATAAAGCTGGTCAGCGTGGAATCCTGTCCGAGGTCCATAGTGGGTGAGGCGTTTGGAGAGTGCCACTATCTCTGCTCGTTAAATATCGTTTTGTATATTTTGAAAAAAAATAGTTCACATTAAAGCCACTACAAAAGATTAATATTTTCGTCTCTACCCATCTCTCCATACTTTTTATGTGGCAGTCAAAAGTGGTTGACCCGGTTGGCCCATCCCTTCCCTCATTTCTGTTTTAGTTTATATATATTGTTGAATTTGTCCTAATCCTGAATATAGCTGATATACTCGATGATAAGCAAAAAAGAAGCAATTGATCAATCAATCAATCAATCAATCAATAAATCAATCATGATTTACTTCTTTTGGGAGAGATGGTTTATCTGTATCGTTCGTGGTTTTTACTTTCTTGTTAGCTTTTTGTATATATGCTATGAATAAGTTTTATCAATTTCATAGTAAAATATAATTTTTAGCCAAAAGTTCAAAGACAACACCATGAAACATAATTTCAAACAGGAATAAAATAACACAGCACGAATTCCATATAACACTATGACATGGACAGGGTCCATCAAAATTATAAGACTCCCCTGCTCCTACAAGACCCCCATCGTGACATTTTTCTTTACATAGTTGAGGACTAAAGCTAACAGACTACAAACACATTGAAATAAAAATTGTTAATAAATAAAACACGTGTTATATGTTAATGCCTTGTTTTTGTTTTAGATATAAACGAATGCTTGACTGGAAGTCATAATTGTTCGAACAGTGCAGAGTGTGTAAACTCAGATGGAACTTATTATTGTACATGTAATACTGGTTTCACAGGAGATGGACATTTATGTCATGGTAATTGCTCATTCATATATATATACATTGTATACCACAACGGGTGCGTACCATTGCTCCGACAGCCCGTTATTCCGTCAGCCCATTATTCAAGTGACCCATTATTCCGACAGCCCATTACTCCGACGGCCCATTTTTACCGACAATATAAAATAGAACTCAATCCACAAATCCGTGGCTTAACTTCGAATTTTTTTCTGAAAAATGGCTTGAGGAATCAAAACCAAACGTGACATATATCTTCCAAAATATGAATGTCCTTTACTGCATTGGTGGTAAACAGATATCAAAATGGTCACTCGGCAGCAGTGGAGGTAAAGGTTTACATTTATGGAAAATAATACTTTGCTATTAAAAACCTCTGAACTGAAATTGGCTACTTTGTTTATTGCATGACCGAGAACTCAAATGTGATTTTTAGGCCAAATATATTTTATTTTCAGACAAGAATTTGCTTCCTTCCCACATTTTTACCTTCGAATTATAATTTATTTTCCATTTTCGTTTAATTTATTTAAAAATTTCAAAATAATATTAAATTTCATGCTATTTAGTGACGGACCAGTTGATATTTTTTTGGATGGGAGAAGGCTAGGAGGTGGGGGCTGGGATTTCCGTCCAGACATATTTTTTTCCGGTAAAAATCAGGGCAAGAAATTAAAAAAAAATACCCACCTCCCTCCAATAATTTTTGTGTCGTCTCGCGTAACGGTGGCGGTGTAAACTTTTCATGATGAAATCCAAATTGTAGAAGTGTTAGACCATCCGAAATTGGTATCGTTTTGTATATTTTGAAAAAAAATAGTTCACATTAAAGCCGCTACAAAAGATTAATATTTTCATCTCTACCCATCTCTCCATACTTTTTATGTGGCAGTCAAAAGTGGTTGACCCGGTTGGCCCATCCCTTCCCTCATTTCTGTTTTAGTTTTTATATATTGTTGAATTTGTCCTAATCCTGAATATAGCTGATATACTCGATGATAAGCAAAAAACAAGCAATTGATCAATCAATCAATAAATCAATCATGATTTACTTCTTTTGGGAGAGATGGTTTATCTGTATCGTTCGTGGTTTTTACTTTCTTGTTAGCGTTTTGTATATATGCTATGAATAGGTTTTATCAATT
Organism: Gigantidas platifrons; assembly: GCA_002080005.1. Lineage (NCBI taxonomy): Eukaryota > Metazoa > Mollusca > Bivalvia > Mytilida > Modiolidae > Gigantidas > Gigantidas platifrons. Next base: position 108,072 of record MJUT01010346.1, on the reverse strand, counting down.
TCATAGTAAAATATAATTTTTAGCCAAAAGTTCAAAGACAACACCATGAAACATAATTTCAAACAGGAATAAAATAACACAGGACGAATTCCATATAACACTATGACATGGACAGGGTCCATCAAAATTATAAGACTCCCCTGCTCCTACAAGACCCCCATCGTGACATTTTTCTTTACATAGTTGAGGACTAAAGCTAACAGACTACAAACACATTGAAATAAAAATTGTTAATAAATAAAACACGTGTTATATGTTAATACCTTGTTTTTGTTTTAGATATAAACGAATGCTTGACTGGAAGTCATAATTGTTCGAACAGTGCAGAGTGTGTAAACTCAGATGGAACTTATTATTGTACATGTAATACTGGTTTCACAGGAGATGGACATTTATGTCATGGTAATTGCTCATTCATATATATATACATTGTATACCACAACGGGTGCGTACCATTGCTCCCACAGCCCGTTATTCCGTCAGCCCATTATTCCGGCGACCCATTATTCCGACAGCCCATTACTCCGACGGCCCATTTTTCCCGACAATATAAAATAGAACTCAATCCACAAATCCGTGGCTTAACTTCGATTTTTTTTTCTGAAAAATGGCTTGAGGAATCAAAACCAAACGTGACATATATCTTCCAAAATATGAATGTCCTTTACTGCATTGGTGGTAAACAGATATCAAAATGGTCACTCGGCAGCAGTGGAGGTAAAGGTTTACATTTATGGAAAATAATACTTTGCTATTAAAAACCTCTGAACTGAAATTGGCTACTTTGTTTATTGCATGACCGAGAACTCAAATGTGATTTTTAGGCCAAATATATTTTATTTTCAGATACGAATTTGCTTCCTTCCCACATTTTTACCTTCAAATTATAATTTATTTTCCATTTTCGTTTAATTTATTTCAAAATTTCAAAATAATATTAAAATTTCATGCTATTTAGTGACGGACCAGTTGATATTTTTTTGGATGGGAGAAGGCTAGGGGATGGGGGCTGGGATTTCCGTCCAGACATATTTTTCTCCGGTAAAAATCAGGGCAAGAAATAAAAAAAAAATCCCCACCTCCCTCCAATAATTTTTGTGTCGTCTCGCGTAACGGTGGCGGTGTAAACTTTTCATGATTAAATCCAAATTGTAGAAGTGTTAGACCATCCGAAATTGGTATCGTTTTGTATATTTTGAAAAAAAATAGTTCACATTAAAGCCACTACAAAAGATTAATATTTTCGTCTCTACCCATCTCCCCATACTTTTTATGTGGCAGTCAAAAGTGGTTGACCCGGTTGGCCCATCCCTTCCCTCATTTCTGTTTTAGTTTTTATATATTGTTGAATTTGTCCTAATCCTGAATATAGCTGATATACTCGATGATAAGCAAAAAAGAAGCAATTGATCAATCAATCAATCAATCAATCAATCAATCAATCAATCAATCAATCATTATTTACTTCTTTTGGGAGAGATGGTTTATCTGTATCGTTCGTGGTTTTTACTTTCTTGTTAGCATTTTGTATATATGCTATGAATATGTTTTATCAATTTCATAGTAAAATATAATTTTTAGCCAAAAGTTCAAAGACAACACCATGAAACATAATTTCAAACAGGAATAAAATAACACAGCATGAATTCCATATAACACTATGACATGGACAGGGTCCATCAAAATTATAAGACTCCCCTGCTCCTACAAGACCCCCATCGTGACATTTTTCTTTACATAGTTGAGGACTAAAGCTAACAGACTACAAACACATTGAAATACAAATTGTTAATAAATAAAACACGTGTTATATGTTAATACCTTGTTTTTGTTTTAGATATAAACGAATGCTTGACTGGAAGTCATAATTGTTCGAACAGTGCAGAGTGTGTAAACTCAGATGGAACTTATTATTGTACATGTAATACTGGTTTCACAGGAGATGGACATTTATGTCATGGTAATTGCTCATTCATATATATATACATTGTATACCACAACGGGTGCGTACCATTGCTCCNACAGCCCGTTATTCCGTCAGCCCATTATTCCGGCGACCCATTATTCCGACAGCCCATTACTCCGACGGCCCATTTTTCCCGACAATATAAAATAGAACTCAATCCACAAATCCGTGGCTTAACTTCGAATTTTTTTTCTGAAAAATGGCTTGAGGAATCAAAACCAAACGTGACATATATCTTCCAAAATATGAATGTCCTTTACTGCATTGGTGGTAAACAGATATCAAAATGGTCACTCGGCAGCAGTGGAGGTAAAGGTTTACATTTATGGAAAATAATACTTTGCTATTAAAAACCTCTGAACTGAAATTGGCTACTTTGTTTATTGCATGACCGAGAACTCAAATGTGATTTTTAGGCCAA
>MJUT01010346.1:86835-97400 GCA_002080005.1 Gigantidas platifrons | reverse complement strand
TTTTACTAATATATCCTTGCATTCTCATATTAATTTACTTCAGCTTTTGTTTATGAAAAAAAAAATTAGTTAGTAATTGGTTCTAACTTTTAATACTTGACTTTATGCATACGAATAGCGCAAATTTTAGTTTTCTTCTTTTAAATGTCTTTTTTATTTTTTTTTTTAGGTAATATAAAGTGATATGTTTAGCACACTATCATTATGATTTTACAACATCTTTCGTGTATTTCACATTTATTACGAGGAGTACAAAGTATTAATATTGAAAAGAATAGATACGAGAAAAAAATCATGTTTTTTGTAATATTAAAAATCAATAGGTTTGCTGATATATATTAAATAAGCAAATTAGGCTGATTATAGTAATTTTACAATCTTAAAAAAATGATTACATTAAACAAATCATCAATGGCATGAATATTGTTCACGATAATCATCTCTGTAGCATATATTCTAGGTTTTTCAAATATGGGAACTTTGGCAAAAATCGTAAACATATATTTTTTTTGGACAAAATTAGCTCAAATTTAAACTGCATCTACATGCAAATTAGTTTCTCATGTCTTCATAATTTTTCCATGCCAATTTTTGGTCAGTCAATAATGCTAATTAAGCATATCTTGATTAAAAAAATTACATTGAAATCATTAAGTATTCAGAAATCTAATCAAATTGAGCTGTGATAACATTTGGTTGTTCAACTTTCAAAATTGCATGTGACAGTCCCACCTTTCATCCAGAATGTTTTCCACTCAAGAAATATAAATATAAATTTATATCGATTGCAAAACATGTACATTTTATGTTTGATTCAGCTGAAAATTTTATTTCAACTTGGTTAACAATTTAACACAACTTTTTCTATAGAATTTAGAAGTGGACTTTAAAAGCAGGTGACCGATCGCGATTGAAAGCTGGTTTAATTGTGTAAAGATACTGTATTTTAAATTGATTGTAGAATTGTGATTAATATATTTTGTAGAAAGACGGCCACCAACAACTCCAGCTGTGGGTATGTTCTTAGATGATTAGCAATATCATGGCTATTAAGCTATTATCAGCAAAACAAAACTGTTAAATTATGTGAAACAAGCATCCGTCATTGATACAATGCTGCTCTACTCTCTGACATTTTGAATCAAAGGAGAAACCTGTATTAATATGTTAGACCTATTTCAGTTAGATGTTCTACATGTAACAAGAAAATTGGGTTTAGGGTTTTTGTGTTTAACGCCACTTTCAACAATATTTCAGTTATATCGTGGTGGTCAGTTTTATTTTTGGAGGAAACTGGAGTAGCTGGAGAAAACCACTGACGTACCGCAAGTCACTGACAAACTTTATCACATAATGTTGCATCGAATACACCTTTAATTTGGCTTTTATTACTCGTCTAAGATTGATTCAATGACTCAAACAAAAACCAAACAATTCACAACAGTCACAAATGAATATAATATAAAAATCAAGATATTAGAAACTAAAACGAAACGTGACAGTGAAGAAAAGTTTTAAGATACCAAAAGGATGTTCAGAAGTCATATATCAAAGAAAGACACATAATGCAGACAGTGAAGACATTCCTATATTGCATAAACAATACAAATTCATCAACATATATTTAAATTTAAAATAAACGCAAGAGACTTCGAATGTTAAATATAAAGGCAAAATGTAAAGAACACCTTTCTTGCTGCTTGTTAATGTTAAAAGACCGTTTTAGTCACAAGTTCAGATCAATTTAATAATGATAAATTCTATAGTTCTATAATACGATAAAAACATGTTCTGAGAATGCTATTTCATTATTCGAAATATTCTTCTGTTTCAAGTTCAGTAAAGCTAATTACCAATAGAAAGAATAAAAACAGAAGGGTAGTACACAAGAAACAAATAAACCCACTAGCCAGTATGTTCAATTCTCTCTCATCATAAATACTGGTATATGTAATTTTGTATCTGATTTTGATATATTACCTATTGGGTCAACAAAACTAGTTTAATCCTGCTACCTTTTATTGAAGTGCTTGTACCAAGCCTGGAAAATGAGCAGTCATGTATTAGGGGTATAAATTTTTACCTCTACAATTTTGTGATTGTATTTAGGAACTGTTCCGACAATTATTTGCTTTTCATTTCATTATTTGTATTTCCAGAGTCATCAACTGCTGCGTTTTATGTTTCGATGCACATTAATTATCATGTATCGTTTCCATTGGATAATCAAAATACCCCGGAATATAAGTGGCTTTTGAATGAAACTCTACTTTGCGTATGTATTTCTCAAATATTTAACAAGAAAGGTCAAATGTATTGGTATATAACTGCAGATATATAATTTAGTGCAAACTAGTTTTTGGAATAACTGCTCTGAGGTACATTTTTGTGTATGCTCGAAGGCGAAAGATTAGAAAAGACAAATAATTTAAATCATTTGGGTAAAAAAATCAAAGGTCCTAAATGAGATTCGGCTAAGGTTATTTATACCTTAGTTTTAATACGATGGGAGGTTTCAGTCAATAAAACTAGTTTAACCCCGCCAGTTTTAATTGAAGTGCCTGTGTAAGTGACTACCAAGTCAGAAAAGTGAGTAGTCAGGGATGTGTGTATTAGCGGTATCAATTTAGCTTCTCTACGATTTTGGAATTGTTTCTGCAGTGTGATATATATAGATTCTCCTTCAGTTGCCCGTGGGTTACGATATTTCTCCACGCTAGAGAGTTATTAATTTAACTCTCGAGAGTGGAGAAATATCGTAACCCAGATGGGCAACTGAAGGAGAATTTGTTTCTCCCATTATTTAACACGAACTTTATTTCAAAAGCCGTCAAACGAGTCAAATGCGGGGAAAGGCACGAGACATTTTAATCCTCTAGAGGATTACATATTTTTCCACCACTGGTTCAGCGGGGTTAAAACGACGTCATAAAGGGAGATTTTTTTTTCTTCATTTTATTACATTACTTATAATTAGAAGTTGTAAATACCAATAATGAATTGATCTCATTAATCATGTCAGTGCCGAAACAATGACTACTTGGTTGTGAAACCCTCGGGAATAAATAACCCATCAGCAGAGGTATTAGGCCAGTGATAGAAATAACATTATAGATGTACAATTTTACATGGATGATGAATTTATGAAATAACCTGGTGTACACAATTTTTTTTCTCAAAATAGTCAAGATGACCGAATGATGGTCATTTTATGACATTTTATAACGTTTTTGGTATGTGGAAACCTGTAACTGGATGGTGGTGTGTGATCATGAGCTTCTATTTTGTATTGGCGCAATGCATTATGAAAGGCAGGCGGATGTGTAATGTTTTTATTTATGTTACCAATGTTTTTGTATGTGACAACATATAACTGAAAGGAATTATTTTTCATCTCCTCCCAATGGTATCTCAAATCATAGATGATATGGATAGCATAGCGATGCTTACCTAGCTTGTTTCTGCGCTTTGCAGTACAATTAGTCAGTTGGATTTTTTTTAAATTGCAGGGTAAACACAATATATGTACATTGTCAGCAAATATAACATAATTGTTGCCAAACAGGACAGAAAAGCTTGTCATTCTTCATGTTTCTAAAGGTCGTACGAATGCATTATATATTTTCCGACAATATACAACAATTGAATACATCCATATACTATACTTTAAGCTCGGAGTTATGCATTATTTTGTTTCTTTCACATATTCAAGAGTGTGTCACTTTAGTTTACAACTGCAAACATTTTACCTCCGTAATATGTTAAGACGACGACTTACGTATGTCGCTCCTAATTTTTACAGGTCTAGCTTCAATCAAATTCGTTCCGTCTGAAAAAAACAAAGGAGCAAACAATAAGATGATATGTTATTATTTACATTTTACAAAAGATAAGATGTAACAATATTCAATGTGGGATACGAAAAGTTTGGAGGTACTAAAGGGATATTTAGAAGCCGTTTTGAAGGATAGACAATACAAGGACTAAAAGAAAAAACAGTGCCAAAAAAAAACAAAACAAAACAAAAACAAACAAATAAACAATGATCTACAAAACACTACCCAGAAAACTTAAAATATTAAACAACACAAATACCATGAAAAACAGGGGCGATCTCAGATGATCCTTATTTTATCTCTATAATTAACCTTTCTCTCGTTTCAGTTACAGACATTTTACAATAAATCTAAAGCGTTACAAGGGTTGTTTGTGAGAGTAGATTTGATAAGTATCATGTAAGTATACTAGTGAAATCATCACAAAATCTCTTTTTAATCCAATTCTTTTGTAATATATATTTTAATAGGAATTTGAAATACTTTTGTTAATAAATACAATGTTTGTTTTCAAATCAAACAGTTTTTATTAGGCAATGTCTATTTTATTTTATATTTAATATAGAAATAAATTATTTACAGAAATTTTATAATTTATATACTGCACATGCTTATAACCATGAAAAAAATGATTAAGCAAATATAAACTATTGCATCATTTCTTTTACTTATTCCTAAACAAGGGCATGATCCTATGGTAATTGGATTTGTAGCTACATATACAAAGTTGTGAGTTTGAATCCCGTTCATTATGTGATAAAGTTTGTCAGTGACTTGTGACAGGTCGGTGATTTTCTACAGGTGCTTCTGTTTCCTCCGCCAATTAAACTGACTGCAACGATATAACTGTAATATTGTTGAAAGTGCCGTTAAATGCCATAAGCCATCCAAACCATCAAACATTCTTCTAACTATGTGATGACCAATCTGACTGAATATATTATAATGCTCTATGATCCCCATTAGATGTCATGTCTAGATGAACTCATGTTTAGCCAACGAAAATGAGGCTGGTAAAATCTTAGCAATGCCTTTTGTGCCTTTGTAGTTTTGCAAAACACACGTATGGTTCTCTAATTGGTTGATTATTTTTAGAATGTATTCATATACGAAAGTTCATCTGGATACGACCTCTAATTGAGTTCTGTCAGATGCTAACATCATAACAGCTGATTTTAATCAGACTCTGAAATGACTGAAAACACAAATTTATGTAGTTGTTAATTTTTCTCCAATTATATTAGGAAAGGAAGCATAATTGCAAACGCTTCTCTTGTCACGAAAAACACAACAGGCAATTCCATAGTCAATAAAGTAGTAGCAGCATTACATGAAGCCACTGAAGAAGGAAGTCTGGTACTCAATGACACAAAAACGTATGCTGACAACATAATAAGTCCAGATACTCCTGGATTTCTTAATGGTAATGTTAGGATCTATGCTGTAAATGATATCATTGTTTTGTTTTATGACATGACTTTAGGGGGGGGGGGATATCAATAATTGTATTGTTTTTTAATTTGATTATTTTTATTAGTAACTGATGTGCTGTTTATATCTCAATTTTCACATGCATCATTAATTTCACATCAATGCAAGTTTCATAATTGGTTTCAAATAATTTGAGGTTCTCTTTAAAAAAATATATGTTGTAATATTTTGCATATTAATTAACAAGTTCAGAAAGCTTTTGAAAATATTTTTTCTATGATTATTTTTACATTTGTTTTTAAATAAAAGTTTGAAGATACCAAGGGGGTAATCAGAAGCTGTAAATCGAAGAAGAACAGGCAATGTCATAGATAAAGGATCAAAGAACAAACAACAATCTACGAACAATTTCATAGAAAACTAAAGATTGAACAACACGAACCCCACTAAAAAGCAGAGGTGAACTCAGGTGCTCCGGAAGTGTTAGCAGTTCCTGCTCCATATGTGATACCCGTGTTTCTGTTAAATGACATGAACTTCATATGATCAAACTGCTGTAATACTTTTAGCAGTTTCTTTGTGTTAGTAATTGTAAATGCAATGTCCTTGGAAAATACTGCTAAGAAGCTCTCACATTTATATCATGTCGTATTGGGCTTATAACACTAGCTTAATTCTGCCACTTTTTTGCTTTTTTTTAAAGGGCCTATTCCAAATCAGAAAAATGGGTAGTCATGGATATGTGTGTTAGGGGTATGGATATTTCCCCGTTCTATGATATTTTTATTGAATTTTATGTTCTGACAAACAGTGGGATATTTTTGGTTTTTCATGTTTTTAGCTCACCTGACCCAAAAAGTCATGTGAGGTATTGCCATCACTTGGCGTCCGTCGTCCGTCCGTCGTCTGTCGTCCGTCCGTCGTCTGTCGTCCGTCCATTAACTTTTTCATATTTTAATCTACTCCTCTGAAACAACTGGGCCAAATGGAACCAAACTTGGCAGAAAACATCTATATAAGGTCCTCTATAAAGGTACTTCATTTCGTCCCATTCTGCCAACAAATATGGCCGCCAAGGGCTATTCTTGTTTCTGATTGGCTAATGTTAAAAAAATCTTCTCCTCTGAAACTGTTTGGCCAAATGGAGCCAAACTTGGCAGGAAGCATCTATGTAAGATCCTCTATAAAACTTCTTCATTTTTTTTCCATTCGGCCGCTGTTACTAAAAATAAAACATATGGTAAAATTGCAGGTTTTTGGGTAATAACTCAAAAACCGTTAATAATAAAAAAAATCTGAAGTGGGGTAAAAATGATCAGCACAGCAAGATCTACCTACCCTGCAATTTTGAAGTAAAACTGATTACCCATCTTGGAGTTATTGCCCTTTTTTCATCAAATTTTAAATGTTTTAATATTTTTCGTCCTTTATTTCAAAAACTATAAGAGACAGATGTTAAGTTTAAATTGCAAAAATGTGCATCATGTCAAGATCTACCTACACTGCAATTGATAAGTAAATACCATTACCCATTTTGGAGTTATTGTCCTTTTTTCATCAAATTTTTTAAATTTTAATACTTTTCGTCTTATATTTCAAAAACTATAAGAGATAGATGTTAAGTTTAAACAGAAAACATGTTCAGCATGGCAAGATCTACCTACACTGCAATTTTGAAGTAAATGTCATTACCCATTTTGGAGTTATTGCCCTTTTTTCATCAAATTTTTACAATTTTAATACTTTTCGTCTTATATTTCAAAAACTATAAGAGAGAGATATTAAGTTTAAATTACAAAAATGTGCAGCATATCAAGATCTACCTACACTGCAATTTTGAAGTAAATGTCATTACCCATTTTCAAGTTATTGCCCTTTTTTCATCAAATTTTTACAATTTTAATACTTTTCGTCTTATATTTCAAAAACTATAAGAGATTAAGTGTAAAATGAAAACATGTTCAGCTTGTCAAGATCTACATGCCGTGCAATTTTGAAGTAAATCTTATTACCCGTCTAGGAGTTATTGCCCTTTTTTCATAATTTTTTAGCTCACCTGTCCCAAAGACATTATCTTTTATGCAGAAATATAGAAAACAGTTAAGGTAATGATTATCTCCCTTTGAAATTTGCTTCAGTATCATTCTATTGTCAGGTGAGCGATACAGGCTCAGTGGGCTGAGCCTCTAGTTATTATTGTAATTGTGTGGTGTGTATTATGTATAGTGTATGATAATGAGGAACCATTGAATGCCGTGAGCTTTATTATCCCCTCGCCAACGAAGTTGCGAAGGGATATAGTAACGCTTCCGTCCGTCCGTCCTTCCGTAACATCCTTGTGAACACTTTAGAATCAACATCCTTCAGTGGATTTTGACCAAACTTGGTACCTACCTAGTTCTTAAAAGAATCTGGAGCCTATTCATTTTCAAGGTCAAAAGTCAAGGTCACAGAGTCTAATTTTTACCCTGTAACATCCTTGTGAACACTCTAGAATCAACATCTTTCAATGGATTTTCACCAATCTTGGTACATACTTAGTCCTTAAGAACATCTGGAACCCTATTAATTTTCAAGGTCAAAGGTCAAAGGTCAACGTCACCGGGTAAAATTTTTACCGCGTAACATCCTTGTAAAAACTATAGAATCAACATCCTTCAATGAATTTAGACCAAACTAGGTACATATTTAGTCCTTAAGAGAAACGGGAACCCTATTGACTTTCAAGGTCATAGGTCAAAGGTCAAGGTCATCGGGTCAAATTGTTAGGCGAGGGGATACACCACGCTTTGCGTTGTCCTTGTTGATTTTGGAATAAAAGAAGACATTCTTTGCATTTTATTTATGACATCGTTGCAGTAACGAAGGATACCAATCCATGTTTGAAGCAGTCTTGCCCTCTACCAAAGTACTGTACCACTGGAGAATACACAGTGCCATCTTGTGGGTAAGAACATTTTAATTGAGAAATAAGCAACATATTACAATAATATATATAATCTTTCAAAAAGGATTCCTGCAAAACGATTGAAACAATTTAATTGTTTAAAATGAAATTACTATCTTGACCCATCCTGTAAGTACTAAGACAACAAATAGTATATGCACTTACATAGAGAAAGGTAAAATACATACCAGAGATAACAGTAGAATACACCATCACCTACAAATCCAATTGGATTTGATTTGGACATATACATTGTAACACACTTGTTTTACAGTTTGTTTTATTTGTTGTGTGTGTTGAGAAACACATATCAATTTTGCAGATCTAAAATAAATATTATTAATTCAACCCTTCATTGTATTGTACAGAAAGATTTTTTATGTTAATAACTATGTTTAGTATGTTAAAGTAGGAAGAAATATTTAAAAGTACCAAAGGGTATCAGAAGCTGTAAAGCAAAGGGCATATAATACAAGTGCAAAAAATGACAAAATGACAAACAATGATCTACAAAATACCACACAAACAAGCAAACTAAAGATTGAGAAACATGAACACCACTAAAACTGAGTGTGTTCCAGAAGGGTTACAACTTCCTGTTTCATTAGTAAAACTGTTAAGCGACACGAAGGTCATCTAAAATGGAAATGGATACCATGATGCATCAATAAATCCAATAACATTACTAAGACATGACCTCCGAACAAATAATATTATTCAACTCTGTGTAAGGATGAGGTCATGAAAATCACAATTATGTTCCAGGTTCTGTCGTTCTAAATACATAGAATATGAAAACTATATATCGTCTCCTTGTATTAGGTACAATATTGCCATACTATCACTTTTATAGCTGGTTCCTTCAGATACATCATCTGCAACTAGAGTCAATCTCCACAACATATTGTGACTAACCCTTTTCTGTGAGTGATGTGAAACATATGTAGACTCTTGACAATGAAATGATGTACTTTCGCATTAACATTTGCACTTTGCACTGCTGTACCTAGCTCATAATTACACAAGATCTAATGACTAACATATGAAATAATAACGGCAAGAGTTGAAATTCTGAAAAGATGATTATTTTGGAAGTGTTGCTCGTAATCTATGAGTAACTTTACAGCCAACAGTAGCTCCCTTTTCAAAACTTCCCGTTGAGAAGAGCAAACTCTGAAATAAGGTTTCAAACAATCATCCTGTCAAGCAGAATTAGTGGTACTAAATACACAAATTATCTCTATTGTTGGTACGTTACCATTTCGAAGCACATAGTCTTTGTATAGATTTGTTGTTGGAGTTTTCCAATCTTCAGTTTGTTTAGTTTGTCTTGGTTTCTCATTTGTGTTAGTTTTGTATGTATTTTTATTATGATTTTTGCATTTTCTCCCGTGTTTGTTAATTCTTGTAGTGAAATTTAATTTTATGCGTAAAACGTTTATTTCAGTCCATCTACAACTGTTGGTAAGTACGCCTAAAATAGCATTAAGATATAACACAATTTCTTGAGGATAATAACAAGCCAATGAAAATAAAGGTTCTGTAATGGTTTTTGTTCTCCTCTAGCATACTTTAGAATGGAACCAAATGAATCAGTGAATAGGTTGCTATGAGCTAAATACAATAATCTAGAGTCTACCTTCTGAACTTGTACTTGACTACAAGAATCCACTGTGTGTCTCTTATTTTGTAAACTGTTCTGTCAATATATCTCGATATCAAAAGGGATGATACCATTTAACCTGCCACATTTTTACATGGCATGTCCTCATGATATATTTTACCACACAAAATGGCAGTGTTTTGTACTTTGTATTAGTGCTTGTTTTAATTATAAAGGTTAAAGATAAAATAGTCATAGGTTAAAAAATATATCAGCAATCAAATTGCTTGAACTATTTTAAATTCCTCTAAAAATAAAGCTTAAAATTTTGTTAGTTATTGAAATTCCTTTACAAAAAATGAGCTTAAGTTGGTATACATAAAGGTCCAAAATCAACATTCGCAGGAATGTGGGATTATTGTATAAAGTTTCTTTTAAAAGTGGTTGTAAAATAATTGCTGTAAATATATTTTACAGAAAGCCCTCAATCAACAACACAAGCTGCAGGTAAGTTCTGATGGCTAAGCAACTGTTATTGACAAGCACTATTAAATTATATAAATCAAGTACCAAAAAAATGTATACAACATTGATACGATGCGGCACTATTATATTACTTTTGAAATATAAAGAGAATGCTATATTTTAATATTCCACCTATATCACATGATGTGCTTTAGGTTGCTGTCTCATCTATGAAATACTAATTCATGAAACCTGTAATTTAAGCATTTGTCAATCGTCATGT
>MJUT01010346.1:72446-85750 GCA_002080005.1 Gigantidas platifrons | reverse complement strand
CGTCAAATCTGCAGTTGACAGGCCTGAAGGAATAATTCTATATTCCTTCGCCAAATGCACTTGTTTGTAAACAATATGGCTGACCCAGATGCCGAAGCGGCAGCAGACGACATCCTTCCTGTTCAGATTGAACGTAGGTTCAATAAACTAAGTACATTCCATTGTACACAGCTTATCCCCAGTCCCGTTCTTTCTGTTTTTCTGCATATATTTGTTTATTCCAAGCATAAAAGTACATATCAAAGGTTTTCTCCCAATTTCAGTTTTGAAAATATAAAAATTATCTCAATATTTGGATACAAGTCCTACAAATGATCACAAATGGTCATGATCAATGCCTAGATAAATGAATTGAAAAAATAGTCTGTTTCTATTTTCATTTTACAAAAATAAATGAACTGTGCAGTGCAAAAAATAAATGCATCATTTTCTTCCGTGCGATGTTCGTCCCCAGTTCACGGTAGTTGTACATTGATGTTTTCTCCCGTTGCTTGCAATGTTAGTATGGACATATTCTACGATGAATTACAGAACAGTAATGACTAAATTAAACAAAAATAATGTTACCTATAGTATGTTATACAAACTATGACTTCCATGAATTATTTTGATTCTAGTAGAAAAAATCGAACATATTTTGAATGGAAGTCAGTAATAAATAGAAATGCATGTAATAACGAAATCCACTGACCTGAAACTATTCGGTGATGTAATTAAGTTACTGATATTTTCCAATTGGATGGCATTTTGCATTTAGCTGCATAAACAAGTAAAATGCTAAAAAAATCGTAAAATCAATCAGTAACCAGTTTGTGTCAAAAAGTGAGCGTTCCTTGTAAATTATGTCACCGGATGACGATAAATTACAAAAGTCAAAGTCGATAGATTGTTGTCTTAAGTATTTTTCCGGATTTTTTGTTATATCAACAACAATATTATGATCTTTTATTTGCATGCACCTCGGTCATACTGAATTAGATGATACATTGAGAGCATTTGAAGAGTTGTCGGTGTCAAAATTGTGAATTTGACGGACTATTTTTTAAGCGACAGGAATTTGAAAAGTGCATATATTTCGTCATTTATTTGTATGTTTTCATACTAGTGTGTACACTTTGGGGGAATTTCATTAGAATAGGAATTACAGTACTGTATTTGAAGAGTTGGAGATGTCAATTGTGGATTTGACGGTCGCAAATATCTGTTTTACCGGCTCCACTACGCGTCGCCGGTAAAACGGCATTTGCAACCGTCAAATCCACAATTGACACCTCCAACTCTTCAAATACAGTACTGTTATTCCTTAAATGTGAGAAGATTTTGAAGATACAAATGGGCAATCAGAATCAGTAAATTGAAGAAGAACAGACAACACAATGGCCAAAATAAAAAGGGACAAAAGGACAAATAACGATCTACAAAACATACACATAAAACTAAAGATCGAGTAACACGAACCCCACTAAAAATGGGGGGTGAACTCAGGTGCTCCGGAAGGGCAAGCAGTTCCTCCCATAGTGTTAATCTAGTTAGAAACCCAGTATATGTAGCATATTACATGGATCCTGTACATCTAGATGTAATATGTTACATGATCCTGTACATCTAGATGTAACATGTTACATGGATCCTGTACATCTAGATGTAGCATGAATTATGAATGTATCATTGATCCTGGATATTTACAGGGTTATGTACATTTACATGTAACGATAATCCGGAAACTGCTGACAAAAGCAAAAATAAATTGACGACGTTATGCTGGAATATTTTTAATGTTATATCCAACAGTTGTGTTCATCAATCATTCTGTTGGACCGCCTCGGTCAGTCGGTGGAGTAACGGTTACAGTGGGGTTCATGAGTTCCATCTCCGTTTGGGTCAAATCAAAGACTATGGAATTGATATTTGCTGCTTCTCTGCTAATCAAGCAGTATTAAGGAGTATGCACAAAAACTGCTGGTTTTACAGTATATTGAATCCGAATGGAGCACCATGTTTATATTCGAACTATTAAGTATTATACAAATCAAATTAAGCTTGTTTGTTTAGCACAAAGGAGACATCTTAATCATATCATCAATAGTAACTTGTTCTCACCATGATATAACCGAAGAATATCTAACATGGCATTAAAACAATCACTCACTAGTTTTGTTGGTTAATGTTAGCATTAAATTTAGTAATTCTCTCTAGCTGACTTCTGATTGATACAGATATACTAGTATTATACAACAGATTTTATACAGCACATTTTATACAGCTGACTTGTGTAGCCTGTATAGCCTTTACCCTTTACTGTATTGTTAACATGTTAAATGAGTCTGTCTGATCGTAGTATAGTGTCAATTGTTGGCAACAATGTCGCAGCAAAATAAGCAGATTGAAGATAACAAAGAGGTAATCAGAAGTCGTAAATCAAAGGTTGATAAACAATGTTCGCTTTACCAACAGACGAATTATGTATTCTTTTTACTCTTTCTTTAGACTAGTAAATATCCCTTTTGGTGCTCTAGATCTATTGTATTCACTGATTGCTGAAAACACTTGTCTGACCGCATAATGTCAATAAGAGAAGAGGCTTAGGCTCATAAAACTAGTTTAGCATCGCCACTTTTTTCAATAGAAGTGACTGTAAGCAGTCGTGCGTTTAATGTGTATTGATATAGTCTCTGTTTCTCTGATTTTCATTTAAGAACTGTTCTGTCGTGTATTTTTTGCTTTTCATTTTATTCATATAACAATAATTGCTGATATACAGTGTAGAATTATTCTGTTCAATCATTTGTAGAACATCAACATATCAGAGAGGCTTTTTTGGTGGTTCAGCGGCTACACGTTTAAATCCATGGAACAAAGGAGCTTCTCCCGTATATGGACGCTGGGATGACGATGCTAATTCTGATAGATCACATGAATGCGAAAATGGTAATTTACTGTTTTTATTCTACAAATTATTCATTTCACAGTATTATATGCATGTTATGACAGTCGTGTATATTATCTTCAAAGGTTTGAGGCCGATTCCCGCTCTTGTTGAGGTGCAGTTGGAAGCAGCTTTAATAAAGTTTGTCAGCGAATTATTGCAGGTCGGCTGCTTTTTCTGGATACTCTTCGGAGTCTTGTACAAACAAAAATAAAAATAAAAACGTAGGCACCTTTCTGGAACAACCTTCAGGTATGCTAAGTGTCCCAGTATAAGCTTAAGTCAACAATGAGTTTTAGATGTCATGGCAAACACGGTCGTAAACGAAAATATTCAGTTCACTGGCATATCGGTTAGTCTTTCTAAGTTTACTATATCAAATTATTTTTTTTTGTTTTCACAAGTTAAAATGTGACTTTGAATTTAAGACTACCTATGAAATTAATATTCGTCGCCGTTGGGATTTTGGAATTCGACTGCCAGTCAGAGCAAAATGATGTGCACTCGATAAGAGCTTATATATTAAAATTGGTACTTCTTTCAATGCAACTACTGACCCCTAAGATATTAGTGAATTATTGTTTAATGTGCCGTAAAATATCTAAAATAGGAACGCATCGGTGTTGTAATGGTTAACGTGGTTGCCCCGAGTGTGATAGATCGTGGGTTCGAACCCCGATCGGGTCAAACTCAAGACTAGTAAATAGTATTTGTTTCCTCTCCACTAAGAAAGCAGCATTAAGGAGAAAGAGCTGGTTGGCTCGGAATCAGGATAATGTGTCCGAGTGGGGTGACATGTCAATCCGCGAACTGTTGTTTCAGTGAGCTAGCACTATTAAAAAATCCAACTGAGTGTGTTGATCTATTGCAATGTGGACTTCATTATCATCTTAATTATTGAAAATTAATTTGTTCTCGCCATGATATATCTGAAAAATTGCGGATTTGGAGTTAAACAACAATCACTCACTCATTCACTTTATAATATATTTTCGCATATAACTGTGTGATCTGTTATACAGCATTTAACTCTACCAATGGTTATTGATACCTTTTATGCAAAGCTGTTTGTAAATTTTCACTTTATTGATTACATGTAATCATGGTATAGATGTTTGATAATTGACATGCAGTGCTCTCCATTTATGAAATGATACTAAATAGATTTATATAATAGTGTCATGGTGATGTTTTTGTTGTTGTTTGTTTTTCAGCTGATGAAGATGCAGAAAAGTCAAATTTCACATGGAAGTTTATTCACGAAACCCTTGATAAAGAAAGTGACGTAAGTCAATTATGTTATGACTGCTATATTAATAAATTTTAGACGGATTTTTTTTTACTCAATTGTATGGACATCCTTTTGAGGATAGCCTTGTACATAGTCTAAGTCTATTCGAAAATGCAAGAAAAACTTATGGAGACCTTTACAATTTTAAATACTAGTACTTTGTGAAAAGAATGATTAAACAGTGATGATCGACAATATCACCAATATAAACAACTACATCCCAACACAAATCGTTGAAAACAAAAACGACAACAACATATGCTGATTAAAATCTACGCTCTGGCTTGAAACATGCACAAAAATGTGACATAGTTAAAATAGTTATTGGGATGCCCCAAACCCTCTCCCCCCTGATGATTGGATCTCAGCCAATGACAGAAGGGGAAAAAAACAAGCAAAGAAAAAGATGTGCAGATTTGCTTTCACTGAAATAGACCACACTCTATCATAAGAACGAATGCCAACACAAGCATGTACAGTCCATAGTAGATTTTATTGTACTATGTAATTTTCTTACAGTTTAAAATTCAACGTCCAATAACAGAAATAACGCCAAATCCAGTATATGAGGTACGTAAATGAAGTTTGTTTAATGATTGCAACATTTGCAGATCTCTTCATAAAATGTGTATGTCTAATTCTAACAAATATATCCTTTGTATTATCTTTTACTTTATTAAAGAAGGGATATATATATGTATAATGGAATATTTACACATTTTTCAAGAAGTTTTGACAGTGAATGCTCTTGTTTTTGCATGTTTGCATTACGTCAATTCCTCAAGTGTGAACATTTTATATATGGTGTTAAATCTAGTGGTAAAGGATACAGATACATGAGGTGTCCTAAAAAAAAGAGCAAAGATCCGTCACCAATAATTCACTATAAAACAAAGTATATAAAATATATGATGCAAGATAGTTTTGTTTATTAAAAACACAAATCAGGATATCACTGGGATAATCAACCAAATAGGTGTTAATAAAACACAAATTAATTGATGGAAATTCTCAAATAAGGTTGATTGTATTTGATATCATAGCATTTTATCAAGAACAGTTTTAAGATACCAAAGGGGTTATCAGAAGCTGTAAATTGAAAAAGACCTAACAATACAATTGTCAAAAGAAAAAGGACACTATCTGAACTTCTTCCAATTACTGGTTCAGATTACCTTCTTTAGAGTCCTCAAGCTTTTCTTTCGATGCCACTTGTTTGAATAATTGATTTTTCAGATACAAAACAAAGGACAATCTCCGTATATATGCAGTGTAAAATATTCCCTTCAAATATGTATCACTCATGAGGTGATTTCCTCCATTCTACAGAATATGAAAGAGCAACCATGGGGTACAATTATATATCATGTTTTTAGTCATGGAAATCACATATTGCAAAACCGAATCGGGATAAATTTAATATATATTAGCTTTGAAGTTTCTTTCTGTAATTTTGTCATGTCTTATTTACGTTATTTGTGTTCGTTTGCATTCATTTGTGGTATCCAACACATGTTGTTTTTTGTTTTTTTTTCTTCGTCTTGTTTACCCTATGTTCCTAATTTCTCTGGATTGTCTATTTTTTATTGCCCCTTCTGTATTCTCTAACATTTATTTGCATAGATTTTATTTATTTATTTATTTTTACAGATACCAGACAGACCAAGTTCGTTTTCATGATAACTGTGATAAGTTACTTTTTTATAATTGTTATTGAATATTATTGTTTATTAAATAAATAAATCATTTTATATTGTCATGATATATCAGTACATGTTTTTTATTCGAGCTATGAATCCATGCTTGAACTGTATATATAAACTGTATATAATATTTGAAATGTTTCATTGTGTATTTTATTTTTATCTATATATTTGTTGTTTACTTTTTATTTTGTATGCACTGTGTCAAACAGTGTTTAAACAGATTGTTTAATAAATTATGTAAACACTACGCTTCGTTGTGAAAATTTTACTTATTCTCCTATCCACAAAGACCGGCCTTAAGCCAATTGCGCCCAATTGGTCCTAGTGCTGGAGTTGTCTACTCTCGGCTGTTCAAGTACACACGACAACACACTGCAGGTGTTATAGAAAAAAACATTGGGCCCCGAACCTCCGAAGACCGGACCTGCTATTAAGATATGCAGAAAGATATTTGAAGAAAATCAAAATAGGACCAGAGGTGAATTCAATAACCATATGTAACTTATCTTGAAAAAGTAATTCATGGAAACCATAAACTGGATGTAGTTTTAACATGGGTTTTGTTATGTAATTGTAATCAAAACTAATGTGCTCCTCCCTCAAGCATAGGTGAAAGTATCCTATTGTGGCTATCCTATCCTGCTTAGGCTTTTTGGTTTTATTACTCACAAACATTTTTTAGTTATTTGGCTTCTGAATAGTTCAATGTTGAGAATACCTGATGAAGGTTATTCCAGAAACATGTCGTGTAAGTTAAATTACATATGTACATATGGTATTATAGTCGTGTCGTAGAACTATATCCTGAGCGAGTGGCGAGTAACAAAGTGTAACAAATATAATGTTAATATGAGGGGGGGGGGGAGGTGAATAGTCCCCTAAAATTGACAGGTCCTTAAATAAACGTAACACCACAATATTTCAATGTTTAAATGAGGGATAATCCAGTGTTTGGTGGGTACCACATTGATCATCTTTTTATTTTTCTGTGTTTTGTTTTGTGTTCGTTTGCCTTCGTCCTATGTTTTGTGTGACCAATATTGCTGGTGTCTCTGGATTGTCCATTTTGGAATGCCCCTTCGGTGATCTCTAACATTTTATTCAATGAACCTCAACATATATTAAAGCGAGAAAATACAATAACACAACACAAATAACAATAACTATCATGAAAATCGTAATAAAACAATACTGAAGATAACACAACACAAATAACAGTAACTACCATGAAAATCGTAATAAAACAATACTGAAGATAACACAACACAAATAACAGTAACTACCATGAACATCGTAATAAAACAATACTGAAGACAACACAACACAAATAGCAGTAACTACCATGAAAATCGTAATAAAACAATACTGAAGATAGCACAACACAAATAACAGTAACAACAATGAAAATCGTAATAAAACAATACTGAAGATAATTAACACAACACAAATAACAGTAACTATCCTGTTTAGGTCCTTTGGTTTTATTGCTCACAAACACATTTTAGTTATTTGGGTTTTCAATAGTTCAATGTTGAGGAAACCTGATGAAGTCTATTCCAGAAACGTGTCGTGTAAGATAAATTTCACATCTACATTTTTTATTATATTTGTAGAGCTATATCCAGAGCAAGTGGCGAGCAAAAATGTAACAAATTCAATGTTAATGACGGGCGGGGGGGTGATTATTCCCCTAAAATTTAAATGATAGGTCCTTGTAAGATAAACGTAACACCACAATACTTCAATGTTTAAATGAGGCATAAGCTAGTTTTTTGGCGGGGTCCACATTGATCATCTTTTTATTTCTGTGTTGTGTTTTTGTGTTTGTTTGCCTTCGTCTTATGTCTTGTGTGACCAATTTTGCCAGTGTCTCTGGATCGTCCATATTGGAATGCCCCTTCGGTGATCTCTAACATTTTTTTCAATGAACCTCAAGATATATTAAAGCGAGAAAATACAATAACACAACACAAATAACAGTAACTACCATGAAAATCGTAATAAAACAATACTGAAGATAACACAACACAAATAACAGTAACTACCATGAACATCGTAATAAAACAATACTGAAGATAACACAACACAAATAACAGTAACTACCATGAAAATCGTAATAAAACAATACTGAAGATAACACAACACAAATAACAGTAACTACCATGAAAATCTTGATAAAACAATACTGAAGATAACACAACGCAAATAACAGTAACTACCATGAAAATCGTAATAAAACAATACTGAAGATAACACAACACAAATAACAGTAACTACCATGAAAATCGTAATAAAACAATACTGAAGATAACACAACACAAATAACAGTAACTACAATGAAAATCGTAATAAAACAATACTGAAGATAACACAACACAAATAACAGTAACGAACATGAAAATTGTAATAAAACAATACTTAAGATGACACAACACAAATAACAGTAACGAAAATGAAAATCGTAATAAAACAATACTGAAGATAACACAACACAAATAACAGTAACTACCATGAAAATCGTAATAAAACAATACTGAAGATGACACAACACAAATAACAGTAACTACAATGCAAATCGTAATAAAACAATACTGAAGATAACACAACACAAATAACAGTAACTACCATGAAAATCGTAATAAAACAATACTGAAGATAACACAACACAAATAACAGTAACTACCATGAAAATCGTAATAAAAAAATACTGAAAATAACACAACACAAATAACAGTAACTACCATGAACATCGTAATAAAACAATACTGAAGATAACACAACACAAATAACAGTAACTAACATGACAATCGTAATAAAACAATACTGAAGATAACACAACACAAATAACAGTAACTACCATGAAAATCGTAATAAAACAATACTGAAGATAACACAACACAAATAACAGTAACTACCATGAAAATCGTAATAAAACAATACTGAAGATAACACAACACAAATAACAGTAACTACCATGAACATCGTAATAAAACAATACTGAAAATAACACAACACAAATAACAGTAACTACCATGGAAATCGTAATAAAACAATACTGAAGATAACACTTTAGATATACAAAAATGTAGTTAGGACAAAACAAAGGATTTATATAGTAGGAAAATCCTTGGAGAAAACAAACGTCCCATAAAAAAACATACTAGAGTTGGTTGTAGAAACAAGTGTTCTAGGAGGTTTAGTATCTCATGTCCCATCACTTAATGATAGCGGACATACTAATTCTGAAACGATGGCTTGCACATGTGATCTTGGTAACATTGTTTGTTTCAACACTTTGAAAGGAAGCCCAATAGTAGGAATTGACTCTATACCTCTATACATGCACAGCCTATATATAATATGGGATATACAGAACCATATAATGCAGATCAGGCACGAATTTTGATACTCAAATATAAGGAAATTGAACAATTGCACATTTATCATAAAACTTGGAAATCATCTGTTCCTTATGGTCAATATCTAGTGATTGGCCTGTGTATTACACAATTTACACAAATCAGAGCAATCTCAAACGAACTTGCATGTAGCATAAATCAGTTAATTACATATAACACATGAGCGAGTGATCTGAGTTATTATTGTCTTACACCAACTCAGCAAAGGCCTGCCTTGTACTAGACCAGCATGCGTAGTTGAATTGTTATAGTGCTAGCTCACTGAAACAACAGTATGTGGATAGAAATGTCGCTCCACTTGGACACATTATCCTGATTCCGAGCCAACCAGTCTTTCTCCTTAATGTTGTGTGCCCCTAGCGGAGAAGCAACAAATATCAATTTTATAGTCTGGTTTGAACACGATATACCGAACTCGCCGTGAGTACAGTAGCCATTACAGTACTGATGCTGTTCTTATAACATATGATATTACTAAGAGAATGAAATAATTTTTAATACCTTTTATTAATGTTTATATCAATAAATGTACTTATATAGATTCTGTAATGTACAATAATAAACACTTCTATTTTTTAATATTTACAACTACAGTACTGATTAGTAAGGAATGGTGTTGATCATTAGTGATGGTTGGTTTTTTTAATTTTTTTTTTTTTATCAAATATCCATTCCAGAAGTAGATCAGTATTTCATTTTCCCAAATAGGCATCTGAAATATAAAATATTAAAAGAGTAAGACTTCTTTAAAAAGGATTATAAGTGGCTAATATATCCTCAATGCCTAAGCAAGTTTATGCAGAATCTCATCAAATAAGATATACACATACCTTTAAAAACATGCAAAAACACAGACAGTACGACACTACATGAACCTTCCTGAACATATGAGTTCACACACGGTTTTTAGATGGTTTCGTGTTGCTCGATCTTTTGTTTTCTGTGTAGTGTTTTGTAAATCATTGTTTGTCCTTTTATTCTTTTTCTTTTGGTCATTTCATTATCTGTCCTGAGATTTATGGCTTCTGATTACCCCTTTTGCATCTTGTAAGTTTTCTTATTGCAGTGACATGCTACAATTTGGCGCTTTTCACCAGGTAACTGCCGTTCCCTCCAACAAAAAAAACTTACTGACAGAATATAACTACAATAGCTAAATTACAGTGGCGTGAAACATTTAATAACACTAACGGTAATATATTTATAGTCTTTTGAAACAAGATTAGAAAAATACTTTAGAATTAAATTGCTATTATGATTTCAAATTTATGTAAATCGAGTAAAAATCGCATGCACACACCTATATGTATGTTTTTTAGAACGTTGTTTGTCCTTTTGTCCTTTACCTTTTAGCCATTGTGTTGTCTGTTCTTCTTCGATTTACAGATTCTGATTACCCCTTTGGTATCTTCAAACTCGTCTTACCTTTACAGAAGTCTGGGTCCTCATCCGATCCATCTTTACATGTTTCAACACCATCACATATGTTGTACCAAGCCACACATTGCTTCTTATCTTTACATTTCCTTCTGTTGTTAGAACATTTGTAATCTACAATTATACATGTAAATGTATACACAAAACATCAGTTTATATCCCTAACGATAGATCTTAAATTAAGGAGAATATGATACATTATTAGTCAAGAAAGGACAGATATGACAACTTAACGGACAGCTTGACAGCTGTTACAATACAATGGATGCAAGTCGAACCTTTCCACATACCACACTATCATTCAAGAGCGCCATACCGACCTTTCAAAATATATCATGACATTTTAATCTGGACATCCTTATATCAGTACACACATATTACTTCAAAAAATATCAGGAATATACACATGTATATAGTACAATGTACCTACTTATTTTACTGTTAATGAAAAGTCTGGCATTTTCTGTTTAAATTACCAACTAAAACTAATTGGTGGTAATTCAGAATATAGACAAAATGTCTGCTCAGCATGTATGTTTTGAACATTCTTAGCAGATCAATTGATTCTTAAGGATCCATACAATCCAAAATCGTTCCCAACAAATTGTCCCATCATTATATAAATTTACATTGAAAAAAATTGACGACCAGAATATAAAACATGGAGTGATTTTAGTTTGATGACGTAATCAAAACGTAGATATAAAATTTATTGCGCACAACGGGTTTCTGGAATAACCTTCATCATGTACTCTCAAAACCGAAAGATTGGAATTAAGCCAAATAATTCCAAAAGTGTTTGGTAGCAATAAAACCAAATGGTCTAACCGGGAAAGCTAATATCGGCTAAGGTCACCTATGCCTAAACAAGTATAATAAACATTGTGTATATTGTTGTATATAGCTTGTTTCACCTTTGCAGAAATTTTCATCTTCATCAGATTCATCGTTACATCTCGCCCAACCATCACACATACTGTTGTCTGGGATACATTGAAGTCCATCGTTACACTTTATATGTCCATCAGAACAGGGTCGACCTAAAACGAATACCATCAAGTAATAAAACAGAGTAGGTAATAAATGGGCGAATAATATTTTCAGTGTTAATAATGTTTGTTAATAAACACGATATCAAATTCCGTGCGCAGGACGCGTTTCCGGTGTAGCAGGCAATTGGTTCCGACCCGCCAGATGCGCCGGCCGGAATATATATAGACTAAGCTAAATGGGCCGGTCGGAATAAATAGCCTAGGCTGAATAGTCCGGGTCTAGGCAATTTGTTCCGATCCAAGTTGAATGCAATAGCTAAAGCAACAAAAGTATCATACTGACGTAAATTAAGGCACAAGAAGAAATAACTCTGGTAATACCATGCAACGTCTGACTCGGTATTTAAAAGACATAGAAGATATATTTACCAGCGGTACTATCGGAATTGAAAGCACGAAGGATCCTATGCTTTTCTGTTTCTCTAACCACTCGTCTAGTTTCTCCCTTTGCTCTAACGTAATATAAAAGGTTATCCTTTGAGACATAATGTTTTGCTTGCTTCCTTAACTTCCTTTTTTTCACTTTCTGTTAAATTTTCAGTATATTCTGTATTTTCAACGTATTTCATGTGTCGAGTTCGCACTCTCGTCCATGTTAACGTGCAGTGAAATATTGTACAAATGAATTTAATAATGTGGAACTGATCATGAGATGGCAATTGTTCACGTTCATATATATATAGTATTACGCATGGGACACTCGCGGCTATTTTATCAAACCGTTGACCAACATTTTCGATTTTAGTGAGCTTGCCAACAAACAAACAAACGAATTACGAATTAAAAAATATATATACATGTAGTTTTAATTTATCATGCCATGTCATGATTTTTGCAAAACTAATGTATATACACACATAGCCGAGATGAATATTTTTATTGATAATACGTTGTAAATTACAAAAAATATATATATAGATTTATAAATGTAAAATCAGGTCGCCCATATTGCTGTATTACAGGCACAAGTGAAATGTATAAATACAGAAATTCATTAATGTAACTTGCTTAAGAGCAAGATAAACTATAATATCTCTGTATCAAGCCTCCTCAGTCGAAATATTGAATATTATATTAAATATTTTTCATTGTAAATAATCTGAATGTTTATATTTGTGTATTCCTGCATGTTGTAGTTGAATGTGTTGTTTGATGACAATCCAACTTTTGGATTTTAAATCAATAAAATCTCATCTTATCTTATCTTATTGCCTGGCATCAGAGCAAATAGCCTATGCTCAAAGCTCCGTGCCTAGGCAATTTTGGCCGTCCGGAACATCTGGCGGCCGGACCATCAAGCCTGATACACCGGAATAAGCTTCATGTACGCTCAAAGTCAGGAGATTTGAAAGCCAAACAATCTAAAAGTTTGTTGGAGTAACAAAACCAAAGGCATAAACAGCTTAGCCAAAATCGGAGAAGTTCACATATACTGTAATTTAATAGTTTATTATTAAATTCATTTATTGTATT
>MJUT01010346.1:40352-63213 GCA_002080005.1 Gigantidas platifrons | reverse complement strand
ATTTATTTATTTATTTATTTATTTATGCCGCCAATTTAGGATTAACACTGTAATTATGTTTTGTACTGAAAATAACCTCGTCCAATTACCCCTTGACTAACATACAGTATATAGTACCTCCTTATACATGTATATATCCCATTTCCTACGGAAATTTTTAACCCACATGTTTTTTTTTAATGAAAAGAATGAAAGATCGTGTGGAAATTGGAGATACCATTAAGCTATGTAATCCGTGCCTGTCACCACTAAAGTAATAAGTTCATATCACGGTGTACCTGACCACATAATTTCAGAAGCAATTACTTGCGCATAGTTGCTCACAACCATGATCGAGTAAACAGACAGACAAAAGTAAACGTCCACACTTTAAAAACATACATTACAATTAGCGTGTAGCTTAGACATGCATTTGAGGTCACATGACTTACTAATTCAGTTCATATAAACCTGGTATTCGAGTTATAATGGTAAGTTAAGCTACCAATTACTGTGAAGGCCCATATTTGTACATCAATTTATCGATCAAAACGACGTATCCTTGTTTTATATTATGGCTAGAACAAGAACCATTCAATTTGAGATGATAATTATGTCCGCTTTGTACTGTACGTTCTGAGTTTTTTTTTTATTGTGATAGCTCACTGAAACAAAAACTAGCGGATAGATATGTCTCTCCACTAGGAAACATTCTTCTGATTGGGAGCAAACCAATCTCTCCCCTTATTGCCTGCTTAGTGGAGAAGCAATAAATACCAATATCATAATCTTTGGTTTGACCTGATCGGAACTCGAACCCATGATCTACCGCATTCGGGACTAATACCACCACACCAACCATGCTTGACTTAATAATATATTATGTCCAGCACAATGCAAAAATACAAATACAGTGAAACTTGTCTATACTGACCCCTCCATATAATGGAATCCTGTATGTTCTAAACTTGAAATGGTGTCCTATTGTAGGAAATATCTATCAATTTAACCTGTATAAAACCAACAACTGTCCATACCGAACAGACAAGCTGGTGACAAGAGGGTACGGCTTAGACAGGTTTCATTATATATAAACATATATAACATACCAATGAATTCGCATACGTTATTTACTCCCTCTTTAGCATCCTCCGTAAATAAATAATTTCATAGCTAACTATAATATAAAACTAAACACGGATTTATGTTGTATGTTCTTACAAAATTGCATTTTATTTACAAACTTCATGTCACAGTTTTAAATCAACAATATGTATAGCATTAATAATACAGATAAGATACTTCCATGCATCATCTAAATGTGGTGGGAGGGTGGCAAAAATAACAGTCAGATAGTCACATCATGTGGTACCGTGTATTCACATGATGTTTAAGTAATTGTCGCTGGCATCATTTTATTTTAACTACCACCATACCATAGGACACCGATATAAATATACCAACCTGACATTTACTAATCCTGTAACAAACGTCACATTGATCGGAACATACCACAAAAAAAATATTTACAAATGTAGATATTATCCACTTAAAACACCAAAGCATGCAGGAATTCCTAGGTCACGGTGTGAAAAATGAATGATACTGTTAAAAGAAAAAAATATAGACAATAGACAATATTTTATTTTGCACAAACACATTTACAATAAATGGTTATGGCCAACATTGACAATACATAATAACAAATGATTATGGCACTGATTTAGGCCATGGGAGTGACAGTGTTTTATTTATACATGCATATACATATGTAAGTACAATCATGGTAAAAAAGAATTACACAGTTTTTCTTTTTAACAAGCATTCATCTATAAAATTAACAGTTGTCTTTAATACAGTATATGAATCAGTATTCAATAATGTAGACAGAAGCCCTCTTGATAAGGAACGTGAATTCCAATTTGAGTAAATTGCCTTTAGTTTCTGAATATAATTATCTCTAGCTGGTTTATAACTTGAACAATTTCAAAAGACATGTCCTCGTCTTCAATTTCTCCCATGTTACATGTCAGACAAATACGATTATGTTTATGGATTTGAAAATATCGTCCTCGCTCTATCTCAAGGGAGTGAGCACTAGTTACACGAAATTTACAAAGTGTCTGATATGTCTGATTTGAATTTCAAGACATCAACATAGTGCGGTCTAACACCTATTTTATGTACACTGGGAAAAAAATCAAGTTTAGTACTACCTGTGATTAAATTATTTAGATTTTGTAAGGCTTGGTCATTAATTCTTTGTTGAATGCATTTCAAATAATAGCTTATATTAGTTAAATTCTGGTTGAAATGGGCAAAGCCCAATTTACTTAACCACTGTTTTACAGTTTTAACCCAAATACTGTTTACTTCAACATTTCTGAAAATTTTATAAACAAGACTATCTTGAGAGTTAATAATATGTACCAGAAATTGTATTGCTGCTAGCTGGATTTTAGTCTTCAGGGGTTTTCTATTGAGTTCAGCCAGACAAGCAGCATTAGAAGCTTTGCAGTGAACGCCTAGAATTTCCTTCACAAATTTTAGTTGTAAATTTTCAAAACGTTCAGTGTCTTTGAAGTTACTACCAACTCCCCACACTTCACTACCATATAATATGATTGGGACAACAAGAGTGTCAAATAATGTTTCTAAAAAATCACAAGGGTTATTTAGGCTAATTGTCTTTTTTATTTTAAACCAAGCTTTTCTGCCTTTTTCCATGAGCATTTTTGATGACATGTTTAAATTTCCTGTGTATTTAATATTTAAACCCAAATAACAGTATGATTTCACTGTTTCGAGGTACTCATTATTAAATTTGAAGCATTTAGAATGTGTTTTCCCATTGGAGTTGAAAACTATAATTTTTGATTTTTGTTTGTTTACATCAAGTTGCCAGGAGCAACAAAAATCTTTCAATACATTTAGTGAGTTTTGCAAACCTTCTTGCGAATTGGAAAACAAGACAATATCATCAGCATATAATAACGAATTTAAAGAAATGTCACCAATCACTACTGGGTCAGTGTTGGCATTATTTAATTCTTTCACTAGATCATTTATGT
Source organism: Gigantidas platifrons (assembly GCA_002080005.1). Classification (NCBI taxonomy): domain Eukaryota; kingdom Metazoa; phylum Mollusca; class Bivalvia; order Mytilida; family Modiolidae; genus Gigantidas; species Gigantidas platifrons. The sequence goes on along the minus strand of MJUT01010346.1, from coordinate 60,163 downwards.
ATAAATTAAATAATGTAGGGCGAGTACCACCCCCTGCTTCACTCCACAGGTGGATAAAAATTCAGGGCTGATGCCATTTTGGAATTTTATTCTACAACGAGTATCCTGATACATAGAATATATCATCTTAAAGATTTTAGAAGGGAGGTTGCATTTTAGCAACAAGTAAAATAAACCTTCACGCCACACAGTGTCAAAGACTTTCCTTAGGTCAATAAAAGCTGCAAAGACTTTATTTTTCTTAGTCTTATAGATATCTATTATTGATTTCAAAGTGAAAATATGATCAGCAGTTCTGAATTTTTCTTTAAAACCTATTTGATTTTCATTGATTAAACTATTTACAATAACACAATTTAAAATTCTAGCATGTATAATTTTATTAAATAACTTTCCTAAGTTTGAGGTTAATGTATTAGTGTAATCAAACTTTCATTCCAAATCTTTGGAAATTCACCTTTCATGAAAATTAGATTAAACAGTTTCAAGATGGAATTAAGTAGGACAGGCATGCCATATTTAATCATTAAGTAGGACAGGCATGCCATATTTAATCATTAAGTAGGACAGGCATGCCATATTTAATCATTAAGTAGGACAGGCATGCCATATTTAATCATTAAGTAGGACAGGCATGCCATATTTAATCATTAAGTAGGACAGGCATGCCATATTTAATCATTTCGTTTGAAATGTAATCATTGGATGTTGCTTTACTATTTTTTAGTGTTTTAATTGCTTTAGTTAATTCATCAGAAGTTATTGGTCTATTGAATATATACAGTAAAACCTGTCCATGTGGTCACCTCTATTAAACAGTCACCTGTATTAAAGGGTGACCTTTTTCTTGTCCTGTCATAGAAAATCTTATATGAATTGAACCTCTTTTTAGAGGTCACCTGTCTTATAAGACCATCTTTTCTTTGTCCCATAGATGACTTCTTAATACGGGTTTGACTTTATATAGAAAGTAAAGAAATGCATCTTGAAGCATATGCTTGAGCATATTTATCGCTATTTTGTTTATTTTCCCTTTGATGTTTAAAACCGATATATTTCATATCACGTAAGCGCAGGAGATGATTCCAATTATCACTAATCGCTAAGCGTAGTCATGGACGCATGTAGTAGTATCTTGTTTTCTAATATGACGTTATAATGACGTCACATTACCAAATTCTTGATAATTAAGTGATTAACGATATAAAATATTAATTGTGTTTAAAAGAAATGTCAGTATCTCAACAAAAATTATTTAATTATGAATACAAAATAGCGATAAAATAATAAAAGATGTTTTTTAAAACTCGAGGACGTTTCTCAGTCATCTCTCATCTCAGGGCTTAGCCCTTCGATGAGAGATGACTGAGAAAAGTCCTCTCTTTTTAAAAAACATCGTTAATCACTTAACATCTCCAACACCTTGAATAATATTAACATCGAAAACAAATACCAAAAGAATAAAAGATATAAAAGAATAACATCATTGATATCTAATTTATTGTGCACGACGTGTTTCTAGCATTTCTGGCGTAAGGTTGAATAAGGGGAGACACTTAATTACACTAATGCATGCAAATACAATTAACTACACTAATGTACACAAATACACTTAACTACACAAATGCATGCAAATACACTTAACTACACTTATGTACGCACATACACTTAACTACACTAATGCACGCAAATACACATATAGCTACACTAATGTACACAATAATAGAACTGTTCCAGCAATGTGGTATTTTGTTCATTATATTTATAAGCTATGAGTCCTTACCACTATCCTATATGTTTTCTATTGCTGTGATTTATATTCAGTTACATCTTCATCAGTCAAGTGTTTTATCATAAATTTAACTTCTTGCCATTTGCTTATATTGAGGGGTGTTTCCTTTTCTACATCAAATATTTTTATTCTCTTCTGTGCAAGGCAAATAAATTCACAATCATTATATATTAAAATATGCCCCCATTCATGACCACATGCCCCCAAAACTTTATCAGTTAACTTTAAGTCGTCAAGGGGAACTTCTTTCATTTTTTTACGTCTAATAGTATTCAACACCGAATGGTCAAATATTAAATGATGTTGTCCTTTTAAAATTCTTATTTCGTGACCCGGAACTATAGTTTTGTCGCATTTTCGGCAGCTGACCTCAAACTCCCCTTCAATTTTATCTTGTTTACTTTCTACGGATTTTTTTCGCTCGGATTCTTCACATTTGTATAACTGTTCTTCTTTCTTGTGTATTAATTCTCTGATCTCACTTTCTTCTTTCCTTAAAATTTCTTCTACAGCTCGTTCCATGAGGTACATTCTATCTAGGTTTATCATTTCTCGGAGATTTTCCTTCTCTGATCCAAAGATGACTTCTTTTCCATCCTTTCCTCTGATTCTACCTACAAATAGATCAAGATAAATTACTAGGTAGAGGTTACATCACACAAATAATAAATGTCATCAAGATAAAACACAACATAAGTACGAACTCGAACAAAAACTTGAATTGAGTTTTGGTGTTTTGAAATGACAGCAAATCCTGTTCCGTATATCAAACCTGTCATGTACATTTCGTATAATGTCAAAGTGAACGTCGTTATGACATGAAAATATTTATAGACAACACAATACCTATTGACAAAATTAGCATATTAAACATAAAGTTTGAGTGAATGTTGCTTAAGGCGAAGAGAGCAATTTTCAACTATATCATGGCGAGAACAAGATACATTTCTAGCTTTATTTTTATGTTGCTAGCTCACTGAAACAACAGTCCATGGATGGACATGTCGCTTCACTTGCACACATTATTCTTATTTCTAGCCAATCAGTCTTTGCTCTTATTCCTTATTGCTGCATGTTTAGTAGAGAAGCAATTAATACCAATTGTATAGTTTAAATAGCTTGACTCAATCTGAGCTCGAACCAATGATATACCACAGAAGAGGAGTGCATGCTAACCATTCCACCACCGAATAAAAATAAAAGTCCTATATGAAGGTAATAAAGTATTTCACATTAAACAATTGGGTGTAGTGAGCCGAGCAGTCTCAGTATAGGTATAAGAGGACAAGAGCAGCAATATTGTATGTATTAAAACCAGAACACCAAGATCTATTAGTAAGTTTTATTGTTTGGAATCTGGGGGATAAACATGCTAACATTTATTTATTTACACTTTGAGCAGATATGACAAGATTACTTTAAGGGAACGACCATTTAACTTGAAAAAGGGGGCAGGGTTTATGATTTTTTCCTAAAAAATATATTCTGATTCCCAATGTTGCTGAAAAAAATATTCTGATTTTGGTGGAGGACAAAAAAATAATCTGATTCAGAGTTTTTGTCATATAACCTAATGTTAAATTCTGAAAAAAATATTTAGCTCTTTGCGCGACAAACAAAAATAATATTTGAACTCTCGTGTTGTCCGAAAATTTCTGAACCAAAAAAAAACCCATAACACTCCCCCCCGCCCTGCAAGTTAAATGGTTGGTCCCTAACAATCAATTCTGTGACACAAAATATCAATATCTAATTGAGTCAAGAAACCCAAAAATCAGGATTGATATATGTCTTATTCTGCAGAAATGTGTGCACAGACCAAAGCTGTTTCCTAGTGTAGCAAAGACAGGTTTGCTTGCAGTTATAAACCGTTTAAACAAAGGTATTCAGAATTATGGCATTAACGTTTCTACCATGATGGATATGCTAAAATTATGCCAATAACCAAATATGAGGAACATTTGTTTTCTCTAATGCCACGGATGGGCCGTCGTGGCCGTTATCGTATGGTAGTTGGATTTACAACTACCTACGCAATCAGTGTCTATCACCACTGATGTTGTGAGTTCGAATCTCGATCAGGGCGAGGGTGTACAACATTATGTGATAAAGTTTGTCAGTGACTTGCGACAGGTTGGTGGTTTTCTCTGGGAACTCTGGTTTTCTCCACCAATAAAACTGACTGCCACAATATAACTGAAATATTGTTGAAAGTGGCATTAAACACCATAAAGCTAACGATAATGTCAAGGTGATAAGTGAGAGAGAAGGAGGACACATAATCATTGTCATAGTTTTACAGAAGCTAGTTTTAAAGTCATTATTTCATTTGACATAACTTGCCTTTCATTTGCACACTTGTGATTTCGTTTGCTGTGAATCTGTATCTTATAATAAGATTACATTGTGGAATATCAATCCCTTCACTGGCAACAGCTGTAGCAACAAGACATTTATGAAATCCAGTCTTGAACTTTTTCAATATGTCGAGCTGGGTTTCTTTAGAACTCCCTAATTGAAAATAAAAAATCAAACTATAATAATTGACAAAATATACCAATCACAACACCAGTGTGACTCTTACAAAAACTTAAATTGAGTTTAGGAGTTTAGGAGTTTTGAAATGGTTCACAGCAACATCCTGTTCTAGATTTTTCAACTTTTGTTGTCCTCGAATTGTGAACTTTCCATTTACATGTAGCAACATTCCAACATCACCTGCATATGAATATCTATGTCACAAATGGCCACGGATATTTTCCATTTGTTTTAATTACAATTCATTCCTTTCCTCATTTATTCATTGGATTAGTAACTAGAGTATCACGACGGGTGCCACTGGCTTTTAGTTTTCTGTGTAGTATTTTGTAGTCCATTGTTTGTCAATGTTTTTTTTTTGGCCATTGTGTTGTCTGTCCTTTGATTTACGGCTTTTGATTAAACTTTTGGTATCTTCAAACTTATCGTCAAATACTCTGCAATTAAAATGATCCATTTACAATAGTGGACAAAAAAATCCATAAAAAAGCAAGAAATACGTAAAACGTTATATTTTTATTGGTCATAAGTTATATTTCTCAAATACTTGCTCAATAAGTCATTTAAGTATTTTGCTGTTGTACATTTCACAGTCACATAAGGGTCAACAGGCAAGCCTAGCCATAAAGGGCACTGAAAGAAACCTAACAATATACCCTTTATGAGCAGTTGTCCTTCACATACAGGTTCACATGATATACACTATTCATTAAGAGGAGAAAATTAAACTGCACTTTATGCACAATAGATTTTTTAAGTATATTTGTACTGGTGCCCTTTAAGACCGGGTTGAGTGGACTGGAAGACTACACATGTATGTAGTCACTTACATACTTACTTATTGTAAGTTTTCTACAGCATGTTGTCACATTTTATGATGTAAGTTAATTAGGATATTATTAAATGTGATGGCTAATAAGTACACAATTTAGAACAGCGAATATCCTGTATTTCTAAAGCATGAGANTGTTAATTTTACAAATATATCTCTTTTTCAATTCACCTAATTAAGATAGAATAAAATTGTATGTAAATAATAATATGAAAAACCTCCATATTCAGCTGCCACCTGTGACCCCGTAAAATGTTGGCAATGGAGATGTTCAAGATCACTATGACGGAGTCTTTCTGCAAAGGCTTTTGCTGTTGCTCTTGTCTTCACAAAAATAAAAAATCTTGAATTTTCTCCATGAATTTTGTACATGTTCTCCAAAATATCAATAATTTTTAACACGTCAGGGTTCTTTTCTATGACGTCTGGATTTAAATTAAGATCACATATGAATTGTTGCATACCTGCAATAAAGGAAAACAAATCTTTAATTCATAGCTAGAACTCACAAATGTTTATAGTACAGTGTGTGATCATCACGAATATCACTCTGTCAGTGTATGGGGTCTAACCCTATTAAATGATTCTATTTATATCATAAATAAACGATAAAGAAAACAGAAGGGGCAATCAAGAGTGGACAATCCAGAGACATCGTCAGCATTGGGCACACAACAAACAGGGTGAAGACAAACAAAACAAAAACACAACACAGAAAACTAAAACGATGAGCAACACAGAGGAATGGTAGGAACTTCTGTTTCTTAAAAGACACCAGCTGTTTTACTCTGGTGAAATACTTGTTGGTGATTGAGGATATAAAAAAGGGAAATGATCCATTGCAATTTGAGCGATGGATATTTCATTACGATCAACCTATTCGTGGTGATGATCGTAGAATTTTTGAATCAGTGACAGAACATCATCGATATAGCACAAGCTGGAATTCAAAGTTTTGGCTAAATTTCTATCTTTTCTCTAGAGAAACCTTTGAAGAAGGTATGCATCATAAACCTGTAGTAGTGGAGCACAATTTGTACCTATTGAAATACCAATCGTCTAGTCTACCAAACTGGAAAAATATGTTGTTGATCTAAATATTGTTGTTGCATTAAAAGGAAAATTATCAAATATGATCACAGTTATATGATAAAAGTTGTATCTATTATTATATATTGTTTGATAGAGCTTACTTTGCAAATCTTTAATGAGTTCCTTCTCCTCACTAGTATTTGATTCCTTACATTCAATTGACTCTTGGGTATACCCTGTTTTTATCAGACTTACTACTGCGTCTACATCGAGGAGATCATTGATTTCTAAACACCCGGCATACACCTATAAAATATAATATAATGTTATAAGCAATCTTTGTCTTGATTTAGGAAGTAAACATCAAGGGTTGGTATTCCATCAGTCGGGTTCAACCGTAGAATTTCATTTCCTAGATGTGGGGAATATACCGGTACATTATCAGGAAGCAATGATCACACCAAGAGGTCTGCCTTCAAACCATCCAGAGTAGTAATTGATAGCTACACTTTTAGTTACAGTTGATTAAGGACACATAAATATACACCTCCCTGAACAATTGCACAAATTGTTACAAGTTGCAAATTTATAATTAAACTTGACAAGGTATTTGCTGAGTGATCAATACATATTTTTTGTCATCATGCAAGAGAAACTAAACAAGAGAAACTTCGAAGATACCAAAGTGGTATCAAAGGACAGACAATACAATGGCCAAATGAAATAATGACAAAAGGACACACAATGATCTACAAAACACTGCACAACAAACAAAACACTGAGCAATACTAAGCTAACAAATATAATGACAATCAATTACAAAACGAAATAGCTTTACCTCAAGGTGTCGAAAACAGACTAGCAACAACCTAGGGACAAATGTGTCCCTTTTCAAAAATTGTTCAATCTCTGTTTTGCTTTCTGATATCCACTGAATATAGGTTTGTTCCATTTTCTTGAAAGGTGGATTTTCTAAACGTCTGGCCAATTCATTCGTATCAGGTTGATTGACGTTCAAAAACTGGGTCACTGAAAAAATATATTTGAAAACATTTATTGAGCACATATTAGATACTATATCGAAACCCAAACCGTAAACTGTATGAAGAGAGGTTTGAGCCAATGAAGCTGGTTTAACCCCGCACACTTTTTACTGAAGTGCTTGTACCAAGAGAAGAATGTGAGCAGTCATGTATTTGTGTGTTGGGGTATCAATTTCGCCTCTACGATTTTCTGTTGTATTTTTTTTTGGTTCATTTTATCGACAATAATGATAAACAAGCTTAAACAATGTTGGTCAATTACTACGAGTCTTTGCCAAATACGTTTATTATTTCATCAACTCAAACTATTATGGCTAATTACAAACCAATATAGGGTATTAATTGTTATCGTTATTCGTCCGTCATCAGGCATCATGTCTGTTCAGATCACTGTTTTGTTTTGGTTTGTTTTGTTTGTTTTTGTTTTGTTTTGTTATGGTTTGGTTTATTTGTTTGTTTTGCTATGTTTTTGTTTTGTTTTTTGTTTTGTTTGTTTTTGTGGTCTTTTTTATGTTCTTTAATTTTTTGTTTTGTTTGTTGCTTATCATAGATATATAGTCAGCAAAGTCATTAGATATTTCACCTTTCTGTAAGACCTATATATGTGTCTATCCAAGCATTAATAGGGATGCACAATATATAATAAAAACGTATATATGTTTCTGGGTTAACCTTCAGCGGGTACACTCAACGTAAAAAGATTGGAGAGCCACATGATTCATTTTTATGGGCCCAAAAATCAGAGCCTAAACAGGATAGCCAAATTCTGCTAAGATCATCTCTGCATGAGGGAGGAGAACCATAGCTTAAATAATAATCACATTTTTTAACAATTGCATATTTCAATAACAATTTATCTCATTTTTAAAATATCAATTTGACATAATTCAGAAATAAAATTCTCCCAAATTTCTGAAGTACCAAAGGATGTAATTTTACCTTTTTTCGATATCAACACTTTTTCAACCTTGGCTATAGCAGTATATAGTTGGTCTCGTACGGGGTCTGTTTGTCTTTGAGTAACTGTCATTATATCTGAAAATATAGTACATAGAATATTATATATCATTTACTTATAGTTAGCAATACCATTTTTTCACCATGTGATATTTTAATGTAAATATTGAATAAAATGGATGAGACATCTTTTTTAGATCAGATCCCTCATCAGCCCTTTGTCCTGATTTCAGCCTGATTTTCACAAGGTTCAAATGGTGAAATATCTACAGATTCATTGCACGTAATTGCTAGACCGGGTACCATTAATCCCGTTGTAGTGGAAATATCTCGTATAAAAATGTATAAAAACGTATCATTTTAGACTGAAATAGGTTATGTAAAAAGAAAACAATTTGTTTAATTCTGCTTCAAAATATTTATGGTAAACATTTTGTTGGAAAGGGAGATAACTCGTAAATTCCCTATGCTTAGTCCAGCATTAGATTGGTACACATGTTAATACTTATAACAGCAATTCGTAGATCAAATTTAATGGGAAATACTTGCTCAATGTGAGTAGAAATTAAATTTTGCGAGTAAATGCCAAAGAGAACTCTTTTGTGCATAATATGGTTGTTGTCAAAAATATTGAAGTGACCGTGACTGTTAAACTTATGTCCAATATATATGTGCTTTAATGCTTTAAAGCGTTCGCATGATATTCAACTGCATTACGCTTTCATGACCTTCATAACCTCCATTAATTATGCATGTGTAAGAGTAAAACGACCAAATACTGCACATGTGACAAAACAGTGAACATTGATGATTGAACAATGAACTTACATATGATGCTCTTTTGAGAGCCAATTTCTTGCCTATATTCTAATATATTCTTGCCAGAATTGCATAATCAATGTTATAATGTCCAACAACCATTAAATTTTTATTTCAAATTTTAGCTAGTAGTAATTTAATTTAGCTAGTGGAAAAATAATTGTACTGGTTATATTTTTCTAGTGAAATTCGATCCCTACAATTATCAGTAAAGACTATTGACATTTTCATAACAAATATTACCCCTTTCAGGTACTGATATATATTTCCTAAGATCTGCTGTGTTCTTACGAACTGTTGATAGACACTTGACATCTAATATTGTCATCAGCTTAACCAAATGTTGAAAAGCTGATTCTTCAGTCGTGGCTCTGTTGGTTCCCACTGATGCTGTCAGGCCTAAAATCTAGGGAATAGAAAACGTAGGTGTTATCAACCGTATGTTTCTTCTTTAAAGATAATATAATTAATATAATTTCACTACATAAACGTTAGAGAATGCCTAAGGGGCTATAAAAAATGGACAATCTAAAGAAACTGGCAACATAGGGTACACAATACAAAGAAAAACAAAACAAAAATACAACACAATATGTGTTGGACATCACTAAACGCAAACAAACACAAATAACGTAAATAAGATATGTATTTACTAAATATGTTTTCTTATTCTTGAATTTACAATATACGGAAGACAGAATAAACCCTTAAAAATTCAAAAGACAAATTATATCTACACAGAACTGATTTGGTATATATAGGAAAGTAAACTAAAGTTCTCTACATCAGCCTAAGGTGACCTTAGACAAATTTGGTTATCCTGTTTAGGCCCTCTTGATTTTATTGCTCTCAATTTTTGTAAAATTCATTTAGCATTCCAATTTATCGATTTTCAGCATACTTTATGAAGGTTATTTATACACTGAATTTGATATCTACGTTTTTTATAGGTCATGACAATATGACAGACGTAAGTTATCGACCACTAAACTTTTAAGGGGTTGGCACCCCCTTCCCCACTTTAATTTCATATAATTAATTCATGCATGTTTATATCCCAGCAGAGTAACACAACTGATGCCACGTGTGGAGCAGGAACTGCTTATCCCCTTCTGAAGGGGTACAGGTCAACTCGTACCTTTACCAACTCGTTCCCTACCAACTCGTACCTCATTTTTACCAACTCGTTCCCTATTTTTACCAACTCGTTCCCTACCAACTCGAACCCCATTTTTACCAACTCGTCCCTATTTTTAATATGATAAACTAAAGGGTACAGGTCAACTCGTGCCTTTATTAACTCGTTCCCTACCAACTCGTACCCCCTTTTTTTAATGTAATAAACTTTTGAAGTTTATGATAAACTCATACGTTTTTATTTCAGAAAAATCACACATATATATTCTGTAATATTTTTGCAAGTCTAAGTTCAATAAATAAATATTTCTTTATAAATCATTATTATGAAAAACCAATTTAGTAATAAAATTGTTGGAAACACAACTGCAGATCATTATTATTATGAAAAACGAATTTAACAATAAAATTGTTGTAAACCATAATCCTAACCTTAACCCTAAATAATAATATGATAATAGGTGTTGCCTAACTTGGGACGAAGTCCAATATTTTTTTTAAGCAATATTAACTCAGATATATGGACCTATAATTTTTTTTCAAAGTAGACCGGGGGTGTATCCAGACTTTCTTAAACGAGGGGGCAATTAGGGGGAACCAAACCCAAATTTTCCGTCGTTTTTAAAGGTTTTTCGCCGAAACGGGGACCTGCCCAGTCCGGTGTTGTATAATCCGGTACTCGACGTCTCAATTTCAGAGAAAATATTATTTCGGACAGGAGGAGGAATAAATGAAACCTTGCTTAATGATATTGTCAGTCCCATGGTATATGTTTAAGGGGCTAGAACACACTGCGATTTTGAGTCATTTTTTAACATTCATAGCCGGAAGTAGTTCAGAAGTAGCTACGAAAAGTTTTGATAATCCCATTACTGAAATAATTAGTATGTGCCTGTCAATATCGTGTTTTACACATATAACTGATTTTGTCCAGAGGCTTAAAACAAATAATATCATTAATCAGCCGAATTTAACAGTTTGCAATATATAAATTAATATTACTTTAAAAACAACAATATGTGGAGTTATTGTTGGAATAGTGTATGTAAGTATTAATGTAACATTGGCAACATATCATTTCTATAATTGTACCCATTTTGGGGGAATTACTGCAAAATCATATCTGTCACTTGCACCTATTTACCGATATGTTGCGGCGTGAGAGGTGACGAAACCAAATAACGGTTATATGTGAGTGTCCCGAGTGTTGGTGATTGTTTGGTGGTGTTTAACGCCACTTTCAACAATATTTCAGCTATATCGTGGCAAACATTAATTTCTTCCAGTTAAAATAAATCTAATTTTCTATGTAGGAATTATATACTTATTTTCTTATGTTTTATTTCGTTTTTAATTTGTTTTTTAATTTTGTTATTTTTCGTTTTGTTTTGTCACTTTCAGTTAATGCTGATAACAGTCTGATTAAAAACACCCCAAACTTCCATGTGGACGACGAGCTAATAAGGAAGTTTGAGAGGTTGTATTACTCAGACTGTTTTGATTTGATTTGATTGTTGACTTTGATAAAAAAAAGAAAAGCATACCTAATATATCTTAATTTATATCGTTAGCTGTATTGTATTAAAATCGATTTCAAATCAGATTTGTAATCTATAAGTTGTTTTTAAATTTTCAAAAAGGACTTATAGAAAAGAATTGAACGACCAATTCAGATGTTAACGATTTTCTGTAAATCAGTATACTGTATATAGAGAGAGAAAAAAAAGAGAGGAAATAATAATTTAAAGAGTTTACATTTCTAACTGTGAGTATTAAATGATCAGAATGTTTAAATCATACTGTGCTTGCCCGTATCCTGACATTTACATTATTTTGCATGTTTTTAACATGCTAATATATATATATATATATAAAAGAAGAGAAGTTTGAAAGGTGGTCTTTGAAAGAAAGGGGTAATATCGAAGAAGGACAAACAATACAATGGGTAACATGAAAAGGATAAAAAGACAAACAATGATCTACAAAACATAATACAGAAAACTAAGCATCGAGCAACATAAACCCCACTAAAAACCTGAGGTATGGAGAACTCCGGAAGTATAAACCTGAGGTATGGAGAACTCCGAAAGGATAAAACAGTACCTGCTCCACTAATGGCACTCGTCGTTAATAGATTTTTCTTAAGTAGTTTTTTTTTAAATGTAATAGTCACTCCTTCAGAACAAAGATTTTGTTTGTTTGTTTGATGGCGTTTAACGCCAACTTTCAACAATATTTTAATTAAATCGTGGCGGTCAGTTTTATTGGTGGAGGAAACCGGAGGACACGGAGAAAACCACCGACCTGTCACAAGTCACTGACAAACTTTATCACATAATGTTGTACACCTCGCTTCAGAATAAGTTACATGTTTTAACGATAAAATACTCCTTATGAAAAAACGCACATTTTTATTATGTTGTACAGTTTTTTGCTTCCATACATAATTGTAAGATAGAGATTAAAAATCAACTATACAATACAGTGATTATCACACTCAATTGGGAGAAACCCCGAACTGACCAGTCATGTTCAAGGCCACGGGTAGGTGTCTTGATACATTGATGTATATGGCGAGAACACATATGTATAGGTAGTTGGATTACCTTACAACTCATACAAGCCTATCACCAATATGTGGGTTCGCCCCCGGCTTTGTAAATTACAAAAAGGGTGCACTCGACCTGCTGCCGGAAGTGATAAAGTTTACTAGTTGCTTGCCAATGGTCGGTGGTACTCTCCGGCTTCTTCCATCACTAAAACTGGTCGCCATGATATAGCTGAAATATTGCTGAAGTGGCATTAAACACCAAAAATCAATCAAATCAATCAATCATATCTATGATTTAAGGTTTGTTGTCTGAGGTCAACGATTTGAACCACTCAATCTTGAGAGGATTGGTGGTTTTTTTTTTGGGGGGGGGGAGGCACAGGTAGTGGCAGAAACAAATTTTTGAAGCCGTAAAGATACGTAACACAAATGTAATTAAATGAAATATCAATACTGTAACATACTAAATGATCAGAGAACACACTGTCCCCCACTCCCTCCCCTACCCCATAAACCAAAAACGCAATACATATTACATTGTTATTTATAAAGGTAGACTTTGTCTGTACGTTGTATGTCATACACCATAACATTCTCATGTATAATTTCTCTCTGTATCACATAAAAAAACACAAGGGAAATAGGTAAATACAAATGTTTAATCTAACATCGGACACCCCCTTTCTAAAAAAAACCATCCACAACAGGATGAACTGTGAGCTAATGCTCACATATGATACCCCCGCTGTTCGGCAAACAGGAAGTAGGAATCTGACGAGTCAAAAAACGCTTCCCACGATATGGGGTACCTATATAAATATGAAGCTTGTGACGAAATATCAGATGTCTGTCGTCAATAGTTGCTGAGAAAAATGCGACGAAAAATGAGCATATATGTTCAATGTGTATAAAAACCAACTAAGTCGGCAAACAGGAAGTAGGAATCTGACGGGTCCAAAAACGCTTCCCATAATATGGCATACCTATACGAAGCTTGTGACCAAATATTATATTCTTGTCATCAATAGTTTCTGAGAAAAATGCGACGAAAAATGAGCATATATATGTTAAATGTGCATCAAAGCCAATTAAGTCGGCAAACAGGAAGTAGGAATCTGACGGGTCAAAAAACGCTTCCCACGATATGGGGTACCTATATGAAGCTTGTGACGTAATATCAGATTTCTGCCATCAATAATTGCTGAGAAAAATGCGACGAAAAATGAGCATCTATGTTCAATGTGTATAAAAACCAACAAAGTCGGAAAACAGGAAGTAGGAATCTGATGGGTCCAAAAACGCTTCCCAGAATATGGGGTACCTATATGAAGCTTGTGATCAAATATCAGATTTCTGCCATCAATAGTTGCTGAGAAAAATATCTTGGGACGGACGGACGGACGGAAGGATAGACGAAGGACAGACGGAAGGACGAACAGAGGTAAAACAGTATACCCCCTCCCCCTCCGGGGAACGGGGGTATAATAACATTCTCATGGATAAGTTATCTCAGTATCATACAAAACAAATCAAGGCAAAAGTTTAATAATTATAATAAGAATAAGAATAAGAATTTTTTATTGCCAATTAAGGTCCCACAAGGGGAAAACAATTTAATACAATGATTGGAATGATTGGAGACATATAAAGATACATGTAGATACAAAAAAAAAAACAAAAAAAAAAACAGGAAAACATATTTATGTTCAGTGACTGCACGGCCAGATCAGAGCCTATCAAATACCACCATAAATCAATTCACATTTAATATAACATGTATAATAACTATAGTAATTCACATTACAAATAAGTAATGATATCTATACGATCAGTTGTGTCCTCGCAGCAAAAAACATTCTTCAATAAAGCTACCTAATTTTTTTAAAACTTGTTCATTTTCATTGGTAAATAGCCATACAAATTTTGATGATGTGTCCATGTATCTAAAATTTGGACACAATTCAATAACTTAATCAAGAAATTTTACTCTAATATTTTCATATAAGGGACAGTCTACAATAAAATGTTTCTCATCTTCAATATCTCCCTTAGAACAATTTGTGCATTTTCTCTCTGGTCTTATAATGTTCTTATATCTGCCAGTTTCAATATTTAATGAATGAGCACTGATTCTTATTTTACAGATTGACTGTCGAATTTTAAAATGATTAATTTTTAAATATTTCTCTTTCCCAAAATGGGTCTTTATGTAAAAGTATGTATCTAATTTACCTCTGTTGCTACCAATGGCATCTACCCTTTCTCCATTCCAAAAATCAAGAAAACTGTTACACATATTATCTTTTACTTGTTTACACAACTGACCTAATTTGATATTTAAACTCCTGATCTTCAATTCATCCATAATATATAATATACTTGAATACCATGTATTGATTTTACTAAAATGTAACTCTTTATTACATATATAAGCATCAAATAGTAAACCTTCTAATCTGTGACAATATTTTAACATAGCTAAAATTACAGAGAAATATATAGGATAACGTCCAAGCTCAGACATAACTGCAATATTGGTAGTTTTCCTATTTACG
Source organism: Gigantidas platifrons (assembly GCA_002080005.1). Taxonomy (NCBI): domain Eukaryota; kingdom Metazoa; phylum Mollusca; class Bivalvia; order Mytilida; family Modiolidae; genus Gigantidas; species Gigantidas platifrons. The sequence goes on along the minus strand of MJUT01010346.1, from coordinate 44,907 downwards.
CCAAGAATGTATTTTAAAATTTTTACATGTGATTGCTCTGTATGGCTGGTTGAGAAAAAAATTTCAAAACAATAATCACTTTTTTTCCTACAACTGGACGAATCAACAGAAAACATACCCCAAATTTCACTCCCATAAGTTAGAATTGGTTTAATGGTATGATCATAAAGATGTAAGAAGGTGTCTATACTAGGATTTGTTGAAGACAAACAATTTTGTAACTTAAAGTATGCCTTCATAGATTTCTTATACAGGTCAAGTTTACATTGATTGAATTTTCCGCTGCTTGAAATGGTGAATCCTAAATATTTATATAAGGAAGCTGATCTGATTAAAGTACCATTAAAATAAACAGGATGTTTCAAACATTTACCTGCTTTGTTAAAAATAACAACATTTGTTTTTGAAAGGTTTACACTTAAACACCAATTTGTACAATATGTGTGTAGCAAGTCCATTCTCTCTTGTAATCCTTCCTGTGTTTCAGAAAAGATAACAATGTCGACGACATACATTAGACAGTCTACTCTATTATTATTAACATTCACTGAACCTGAAGCATTTTTGAAAATCTCTGGTAAGTCATTCAAAAATAATTTAAATAAATTTGGGATAAGGACATCACCTTGTTTAACCCCAACAAATGATTTAAAGGTTGGGGTTATTTTATTATTAATTCTGACACATAATTCACTCTTCCTATACATGTCTTTTATAATGGAGTAAATTTTCCAGAAATACCATATTTAATTAATGTATATCTAATTCCTGCATGAATGACTGCATCACAAGCTTTTCTTAGGTCTATAAAACATACAAATAGTTTTCCCCCTTTTCTGTTTATATATTTATCAATTAGGGTTTTCAATACAAAAATATGATCTGAGGTTCTGGCCTTTTTAGAGAACCCAATTTGACATTTGTTTATTAAATTATTATCAATTAAATACTTGTCTAATCTATTGTTTAATACAGTGTTAAAAAGTTTTCCTATACATGAATTTATTGCAATACCACGATAATTTTCTGGCATGCTTGAGTCACCTGATTTGTATATAGGCGATATATATGCCGAGGACCATTGAACTGGGTATAAACTGTTTGAAAATATAAAATTAAATAGTTTTTGGAATAGTGGAGTGAGCATAGTACAACCTGCTTTAAGCATCTCGCTTTGGATTCCATCCAATCCAGAGGCTTTCCCATTCTTTAATTGGTGTATAGCATCCACAATTTCCTTACTAGTTATTTTGTAATCTAATAGGTTGAATTCTTTTAACTCTTCCATTTTAATTAATGTTTCTTCTATATCTTTAACACGTTGATGATATGACTCATTTACAGTATTTATATGATGAATATGACCATAAGTAGTCGAGACACGAAATTAAGGAGTGGTTCGAAATTTTACGATGACGTTTATTAAAACGCTTTTTTAAAAAGATTATTTAGACCTTCCGTGACCTTGTTATGGTTCAATCTGACCTCACATTGCAACTTCTGTCAATATTGCGTAGCAATGGATCGACCACAATCAGTAGTTTATTGATATTGATATACGATATTTAGTGTAATTCTGTCGTTGTCATGTAACACATTTATACAGAGACGTGAAAAAAGAATTTGGTCACTGTAAGTTTTACTATATAGCGGGTTATTTCATATAAAACTTTCAAAACATTATTCCCAAGTCAATTTTGTTCGATTTTGATGATATTAATACCAACAATGGCATAATTAAATGTAGTTTTACACTTTCATTTCAGCATAATTTTATAATCTAAGAATTTTAACAGTTCACGAGTTAAACACAAAACTAACATATTCTAATATGACGTCCTTCAAACGCTTTGGATCCAAACCCGTGGTAAATTATGCGTATATTGGTATACATGTATCAGCTGATCGGCAACGTCATAATTTGTTTTGGCTGTTCAAATACCGTATTTGTCCTATTAAAATAGAAATAATTGATGGGGGCTTGAATATATATATGGATTTTCCCACGGGTTGGCCCTGTATGCTGATATGTTATCCCTCGCTATCACTGGATCGATACCTCTGCTTGTGGACTATTAGTTCCCGAGGTTATCATCCGCCTAGTAGTCATTGTTTTGACACTGACATGGTTTATTAGATATTATCGAAAATTACATTTCCTAAATTATGTAATTATTATTAAAAACTAAGGTTCTCTTCTTACATTCAAAGGTAACATTAGTCGATTTTAGCTAGCCTGTTAGGACCCTTAGGTTTTCTGGCTGCCATAGATTTTTTTTAATTATTTGGCCTTCCAATCTTTTGGATCTGAGCGTCACCTAATGCAGATTACTCCAGAAACGCGTCGTGCGCACTAAATTTGATATCTACGTTTTTATTTTAATCTTTGATACTATAACAAGTATAATTTTAGTATTTGCCAACACGATAACCCTAACATGATACAAAATTTCCGACATATTGTGCGTCATTTTAAGTTTCTTGTAGTAACCATAAACATTTAAGACCGTTATCTGTATTTTTTTGTAAAGGTTTTACTAATTCTAAAGGGTTATCATATTTTAAACATCGTATTTCATTTCTTTTAAATCAACAAACTGACTACAAAGAGAAAAAGGTCTGAGTAGAGATTAGAGAGAGACTTCCTGATTCCTCCAACACCATGACAGCATTGTTTTGCTCCTTTGTAATTTTTATATAGAACAATAAATCAAATGCTTACAATGTCGTCAACTGACAAATAAACAACAATATGCACATTGAAAGCAAATATAAAATTATCACCAGGAGCTTTCGAAACAGGAAGAAGAGCAAACCGCTAGTAAGCTTTTCTTCCCTGTTTCTAAGCGAGTACAAATAAATTATACATTTCCCGACAATGTACGTACACGCGTTTATACTGCAATGTCATGTAGGACCCAAATTGTTAAATTAACATATGAAAGGGAATAAAACATTCGACATTTTGGTTGAATTTATAATAGGACTTCTACAACGCGGTTTCGACCAGTTTCCATTGCGCTTAGCTCTGCACGAGAAAGTGGCGTTAAACACTATAACCCTTCCCCCTCCCAAATAAAAGAAATACCAAAACAGTACCAATATTTACAGAAGCATTTATGCCTCCAAGCAAGAACAAAGTGTAATTTGAAATTAGACAAAGCACATGTTCTTATCCCAATAATGAATACAGAAAATTCAATTTAATTAACAACTTCTAAGGAATTGACTGTAACTATTAAGGTTATGGTGTTTGTTTGATGTTGTTTCACGCCGATTTCAACAATATTTCAGTTATATCGTGGCGGTCATTTTTATCGGGGGAGTAAACGGAGTACCCGTAGAAAACCACTGTCCCGGAACTAGTCTGACAAACTTTATAATATAATGTTGTATCGAGTACACCTCGCAAAGGGTGGGATTCGAACCCACTATTTTAATGGTGATAGGCATCGAATACATAGATAGCTGTAAATCTAACTACCATACGATCACGACCATGACGACCCCATATAGATGACTGATAGAATGAATAAATTTGTGTACAAATACAATAATGTATTTTTCCTTATTGATGTTGTGTTCCCATATACAAAATGTAGGTTGTATTGTATTAAATCAAATTCTTGAAATGGAATTGATCTTTAATGCATTGTATAATTATTTCTGAGAAATGTTTGGATAAATACATTGGATGGAAGATTACGCAAAACAGTATCGCAATATAATGTAACGATTCGTATTTGCTAATTTTTCAGATTTAAGAAATGAAGAAACCAAAAGAAGAACGACTAGTTTTTATTATAATATATATACTGCTGTTTGAAGTGATGTCTTCCAATATTTCACATGGCCACTCAGCAAATAGCGACAACCAACAGACAACAAAGACTATTTTTCCAGCTGACAAACCTACTAAAACTTCAGCAACTACATCTCCATTCACGGCATCTGCTACAATAACACCAACCAAATCTCCACCCACGACACCTGCTAAAACTACATCAACTAAATCTCCATCCACGACACCTGCTAAAACTACATCAACTAAATCTCCATCCACGACACCTGCTATAACTACATCAACTAAATCACCATCCACGACAACTGCTATTACTACACCAACTACATCTCCATCCACGACGGCTGCTACAACTACACCAAGTAAATCTTCATCCACGACACCTGCTACAACTACACCAAGTAAATCTCCATCCACGACGGCTGCTACAACTAAACCAACTAAATCTCCATCCACGACACCTGCTATAACTACACAAAGTAACTCTCCATCCAAGACGTCAACGACACCTACTACAACTCCTACAACGACACCTAGTACAACTCCTACAGCGACACCTACTACAACTCATACAACGACACCTACCACAAGTCCTACAACGACACCTACCACAATTCCTACAACGACACTTACTACAACAACAACAACGACACCTACTACAACTCCTACTACGACACCTACCACAAGTCCTACAACGACACCTACCACAATTCCTACAACGACACTTACTACAACAACAACAACGACACCTAC
>MJUT01010337.1:0-10830 GCA_002080005.1 Gigantidas platifrons | reverse complement strand
AACACCCAAAATGATAAGTTTTTTTTTAAATTTTCAGTCTGATTTGTGTAGTTTTTTCAATTGAATTCCCTTGAACAATTCCTTATGGAAGATTCCCCGTTGATTTATTGTAGCTTTAAATTTTCTATTTTAGATATATGGAAAAAGGGGGGGGGAGTTATGGTATGTAACACCCTTTTCAACAATATTTCAATTATATCATGGCAGTCATGGTAGTTCTATTTTAGAAATATGAGAGGATCAAAAGTCCTGTTTTAATGACTGGACCCTATGTGAAATTAATAAATATTTAATAATAATTCTTATAGAATTAATGTTCATGTATATCATTTTGGTACCTTTTGATTGGACAAGAGCACTGTCACCTATTTGTTTTTTATTTGTTTATAACTCGATGAACTTTTGTGTTTTTGATCCATTCATAACTTGATGAACCTTTTTTTGTATAACCAGACTCATAAACAATATGGTGACTGATGAAGGAAACTACGATAGTTTCAGATTGAAAGCCACATTTACAACAATACACAAAAATAATTAAAATGCCTACCTTGCAAACATCTTATAGTTAAAATTTATCAAAATTGAAGCGTGCACCAAGCCTAATGATGTCTGATCTTTACGTTTTATGCTGGAAGTCTTCATATGACGTCATGTTTTAATATGCCAACGTCATCAACAACATTTCGTGGAATTTTAATTTGTGTGGTTTTTAGACCAGGGATATGCAAGAATATGTTCAGTATTGTATTGAAGAATTATAAGGATTAAACGGTTCTTTTCAGGAGTTCATGCATGTGGACACAGTGCCGATGCACTCACAATTTATTAGTTTATGAGTGCATTGGCACTGTGTGCACATGCATGATCTCCTGAAAAGAAGCGTTTAATCCTATAATATAAATAACCAGGTGAGCGATGCAGGCTCAAGTGAATCTCTAGTTTCCTTACTATTGATTGTGTTAAGACCTTGCAGTAGAATGTCAAAGGATGTACGCTATCACTGATATGTATTGTTTCCGAAATTACATTGTACCTCAATAATCAAATTAGCCAAAACAGCCCAAATTCCACAATTTGAAATTTCTTTTTTTTTATCATATAATTTTAGTGCATTTGTTTTTCAAAATGTGTCAATAAGGAAATTGAACTGCAGTTTTAGTGCATTTGTTTTTCAAAATGTGTCAATAAGGAAATTGAACTGCAGTGAAACCTGTCTAAACTGATCCCTGAGTAAAACAAAAACCTGCCTAAACCAGAGAGACTTTACAGTCCCATATAATACATGTCTATATGTAATTTGAACCTTTGTAAACCAAACACCTGTCTAAACTGAACAAATTCTTCAGTCCCAAAGGGGTTCTGTTTAGACAGGTTTTACTGTAGTGTATTAAAGAGGCTAAATGTTGTATATTTGGAAGGTTAGAATTGGTGTACACAATTTTTAATTTTCATAAAATTTTAATTGCAGTTACAGGTAACATGAACGTACGTGACATCAAAGTTTTTGGTTTGGGTGCAGTTGTAACAGGATCAGTTGTTGGTGCACTGTATTACTGGTCAACAAGAAATCAACCAGGTTGGTAAATTTAACCTAATTGTGTCCATTGTGTAAATGCATTAAATGGTTTGGTTTATGGTGTTTAATGCCACTTTCAACAATACATTTGTATTTCAGTTACTGTATTTCGTGCGGCCAGTTTTTTTGATGGAGAAAACCAAAGAAAACAGCTGACCTGTCGCAAGTCACTGACAAACAAAAAATCATGCTTTGCAATATGATAATTTCGTATGGAAGTAATATTTTCCCTACTTATATAATATTGGTTTTTGATCATTCTCTTGCTCTTGTTGAACTCTTTCTGTTTCTTTTCATTTTGGAAACTTGAATCTTTATCCTTCAATAATGATCATGTTATATTTATGTAAAGATGATGATGTCTTTTTTTCCAGATTAAAAGATAGTATTCCAAATTGTTTTGTTGCTCACGATAATTTATACATTTACATCTATTATTTAAGTTTACTACATTCTGAATGGCTTAATTTCTAAATTGCAAGAAAATGTACTCATTTCTCAAATGCATTGTTGCGATAATTTCTTTCTAAATTTGAACTCCTTATGCGATAAAGTTTGTCAGTGACTTGTGGCAGGTCGGTGGTTTTCTCTGGGTTCTCCGGTTTCCTCTATCACTAAAACTGACGGCCACGATATAACTGAAATATTGTTAAAAGTGGCGTTAAACACCCTAACTCTACTAATATTTTTGTTTTTGTTTTGTTTGTTTTGCTAGTTACTGTTATATTTTATATATGGTTTAGTTTATGGTGTTTAAGTGTTTAACGCCACTTTCAAAAATATTTCAGTTATATCGTAGCGGTTAGTTTTATTGGTGGAGGAAATTGGAGTACCCTGAGAAAACCACCAACCTGTTGCTGTTGGAAGTCACTGACAAACTTTATCACATAATGTTGTATGAGTACACCTCACCATGAACAGAGTTGGAACTCACAACTTTAGTGGTGATAGGCACTGATTGCATAGGTAAATCCAACAACCATAATGATCACGACCACGATGGCCCTCTATTTTATATATGCCTCTTCTACTTATAATGAATAGTTTGGTTAATTACCTTTGATAAAATTCACATCTCACACTTACCAGGTAGTTACTCCCCTTGACTGATATGTTGCTTTGGGGAGATCTGAGGAAACCCCATAAGGGGTTGCAGACATTATTTTTTTCCGTTTTAAAGCGGAATTTCGGGATCACTTGTACTTTACGACAACAGTAAATGTACCAGTATTGTTGAATTTTTTTTTAAAGTATGGGTCTTTGTGATTGAGGGTTGTACATTGTTTATTTAAATGGTAACTGTGTAAATTATTCCTTTAGTGAGTAAATTGACAATTATTTTTTATGTTTATTTATGCAACTGTTAGAGAAATAATGAATTTTTAATGATTTGACAATCTAAGGGAGATAATTAATGAGAGAGAAACTAGAAGATAACAATGTTTATTTTTATTACAAAGATGATATAAAAAAATCCATTTCCGTTTTCTTCAAAAATACAGATTTTACTGTTTCTTTTCTAATTTTTGGTCTTAAGTTAAAAAAAACACTGTTAAAAGACTTGATTTGATTGGACGTTGAGGACCCGTCGTGGATGGAAGGCATTTGAACAGCATTTGCTTAAGAAGCTGCATATCGAAAATAAAAATATCAGGACAACAGTGTGAAAATTAGATTTTTGAAGGCACTCGCCAAGCCGGGTGAGTGACTTTCAAGAACTACTCGCCCAGATCAGAATCCACTAGTCAAATTTTTTTAATTTTTTTTTTTGGGCCTGGGTGCATGGCTCAATGAGTTAGGTCGCTGGATCTAACAACTCATACAAGCCTGTCACCAATACGGCCAGGGTTCTCTCTGGGTACTCCGGCTTCCTCCACCACTAAACTGGTCACCATGATATAGCTGAAATATTGTTGAAAGTGGCATTAAAACACCAAAAATCAAATCAATCCAAATATTTTTAGATGTTTTACAACAAAACCTAGATTTTGAACTTTCACCATTTTGATTTACAATCGTCACATACTTTAACAGTGACATCGTGAATATTCTGAATCCATTAATCCATGACCTTCATCTTTGTTTTCTACAACCATTTCTTACAACATATCTGATTAGTCGACGATTCTACTGTCCACCAATCAGATTTGGTATTCTATATTAAAAAATCTGTATCATTTGGTCGTTTTACATTAACGCTTTCCTATCCTTAGTTGAAGAATCGATCAACATTGAATAATTAGGGGACATCTCAAAACCAAAATTACTTGCCATAATTGGCGAGTTCAAAGCATATTTTACTCGCCCGAAAATTGAAATACTCGCATTGGCGAGCGGGCGAGTGCCTATTTTTTTCACTGGGACAACCAAATCAAAGTCTTTCAGATATGTGGTAATTTGATATTCTACTATTCTATTTCAAAGAAGTATGTTCTATTAGGATAAGTAGAACTGTCAACACTTCTTTGAATACTTTCTCTCTTATTGTCCAAACTTTTATGGCCTGGGATATCGATTAATCACAGGCACTAGATGTTGTGTCAATATGAATATAACATAAGCAATGGGCAGAAAATAGTGTCCAATATAATCAATGGGCAGAAAATAGTGTCCAATAGATATAAATATATATTGGACACTATTTTCTGCCCATTGTTTATGTTATATTCATATTGACACAACGTCTAGTGCCTCTAGTTAAAATTTACTGTTCCAGAATGGCTCCTAAATCACAATAGATTAATGGTACACATTTTTAAAATCTACTGTTCCAGAATGGCTCCTAAATCACAATAAATTAATGGTACACATGTTTAAAATCTACTGTTCCAGAATGACTCCTAAATCACAAGAAATGGTACACGTTATTAAAATTCACTGTTCCATTAGTTACTTTCTAAAATTGAACTAATTTTTGAAGTGTACTAATAATTTCAATTTGTTTTGTTTGTTTTGCTAGTTTCTGTTTCTGATGAAACACATGATGAAGAAGTCAACACAGAAGAAGAAAGTCAAAGACCATTAAACCCAGGTATATTATTTATACCAAACTGTAAAATTATTCAATACAAATTTATTCATTCTATGGGGCCATCGTGGCCATGATCGTATGGTAGTTGGATTTACAACTACCTGTGGAATCGGTGCCTATCACCACTAAAGTTGTGAGTTCGAACCCTGTTTATGGCGAGGTGTACTGGATACAACATTATGTGATACAGTTTGTCAGTGACTTGCAACATGTCTGTGGTTTTCTCCGGGTACTCCGGTTTCCTCAACCAATAAAACTGATCGCCATGATAATTGAAATATTGTTGAAAGTGGCGTTAACACCATAAACCAAAAACCATTCAAGTCAGGACAGGAGCAGAAAGTCAAAGATCATAAGATTTAGGTATTTTATTTATACACAAACTTTTAAAATACATGTAATTGTTTTCCTTCATACATTTCATATTGCATTTAAAGTCCCGAAAATAATACTATTTCAACTCGACAGACTGCATAGATTAGAAAAAAACATAGATATCCAATTTAATGCTCACAACTTGTTTCTAGAACATGCTTCATCAGTCCTAGCCTCCAAAGTACGTTTAAAGTCAAAATATTGGAAAGCAAAATAATTTAAAATGGCATAAACAGGAGATTGATTAAGGTCACCTACATGTATGTCTGAGGGAGGAGAACCTCACTTTTAATATTAATTTTTATTATTTAGGAACTGTAAATTTCAATAACTAATAATAGCTCACTAACGAATTGGCAAACCTCCAAATACTGGTTCTTTTTGTTGTTATTTGTTTCCCATTGATGAATATGATGGGAAAACAATGTTTAAAACTGTACAATTCAAATAGAAAGTAACTTACAAAAAAATGTATGTTGTAAAACAGAAAGTAGTATTTATTCTGTTTAGTAAAAACATTACACATTATTCTAATTTGTACTTTGTTTACCCTGAACCATTTGAACAAAATTAAACCAATATGTGTGCTGTATATTAAACAATTGTTATTTTGTAGCATCTCTTGAAGTCATGACAGGATCAGACATTGAAGGATCATATTTTTTACATGTAATTTTTTTCCTCGATGCCGTTCATATTGGATTTAATTCTCGAAAATAATACTACAAATGTTTTTCAACTTGAAAAAAACTGTTTGGATTAGAAGAATATGTAGTTAGAAATAAATAGTTCAATGGCTATCTTATGATCCTTTCTAAAACTAATATAACCCCTCCCCTTTACCAAGTCAAGAATGTGAGTGGTCATGTGTGTTAGGGTGTCAGTTTTGTCTATGGGCTGTTTAAAAAAAAAATGGCTCCAACATGTGAAAAATATGTCCAAATTAAACTCGCTCCTAAAAACTTTCTGCTGATAATTTTCAATGTTGTATACATTGAAGTAAATGAAACAAGAAAGAAACTATGAACAGATAAGCAATAAATTTTTAAGAACCTTTTATTGAACACAAATTGGCATAAAAAATATGTAAAACACATACTTATTCTATATCAGTTAAACAATCTTTAGTCTCAATTATTTTGTATAATGGTTTCTCAAACAATGCAATTGATATAAATGACTTTTTGTGCAAAATATTGGGTTATTGGTAGTTGTAGTTTTTCTTAAAAGCTATTTTTTATGAAAAATTCTCAATATTTTTGTCCAATCTACCTGATAAAAGTTTTTATTATCAAAATAATAACGAATATTTTTACTTAAGACAGCTAAATTTTCAAACTTTAAAGATAAGTAGCCATTTGTAAAAAAAATCACATTGATTCTTTGAAAGATCGCAAAATAATCGGTTGTAGAAAAAACATTTTGTCTATTTTTGTTGCACTCCTGACATTTTATAATGAAGAAAAAAAAAAAAGAAGAAAATATCACATTTTAAAATGCCAACATTGAACAGTGATGTTACTGTTAACTCATACAATAATTTTTACCTGTTTCAATGAAATATTTGTACAGAAATGACAGTATTTGGAAATTTGTAACAATTTCTTACCATACCATTTCTTTAATACCCAGTTTTAGCAGCAATATTTTTAATTACATTTGAAAATTTGTATTATACCACTGTAATATACATTTGTATTAGATAAATCATAAAGAAATAATTAGAATATTTTTTGTCCCCCGACGCTTCGTCGAAGGGGACTATAGAAATGGGTGTTGTCCGTCCGTCCGTGTGTTTGGTTTCCAGATGATAACTTGTGAATGAAAAGTCAGATTGAAGCTAGGTTTGGTATGTAAGTGTATCTCATGAATATCTAGGTCAAGTTCGATAGCGATCATTTTTCGACAAATATTACCAGAGTTACATCCCTTTTTATACTTCGTCCATGTGTCCTGAATTGGTTTCCAGATGATAACTTGTGAATGAAAAGTCAGATTGAAGCTAGGTGTGGCATGTAAGTGTATCTTATGAATATCTAGGACAAGTTCGATAATGACAATTTTTCAACAATTTTTACTAGAGTTCTGCCCTTTTTTATACCTCAAAATTGCTAAATATTTGGTTTCCAGAAGATAACTTGGGAACAAATAGTCAGATTGAAACTAGGTTTGGTATGTAAGTGTATCTCATGAATATCTAGGTCAAGTTCAATAGCGATAATTTTTCGACAAATCTTACCAGAGTTACATCCCTTTTTATACTTCAAAATTGCTAATTTTTAGCTCACTTGACCCAAAGGGTCATGTGAGCTTTTGTCATCACTTTGCGTCCGTCGTTGTCATCGTCGTCGTCGTCGTCCGCGTCTGTAAACTTTTCATACTTTCTTCTTCTTTGAAACCACTGAACTGATTTGGACCAAATTTGGCAGAAATGTTCATTGGAAGGTCATCTACTAAATTTGTTATTTTGGTGCAGATCGGAAATCCAAGATGGCTGCCATGAGCAGATATAGTTTTAACATAGAACCCTATGGGATTTGAATAGTAACTTAGATGTATTCGGCATGCAGACATTCTTAAGAGGACTTAGTTATGTCAGGTGAGCGATACAGGCTCATGTGAGCCTCTAGTTTGGTTTCCAAATTATAACTTGTGAACAAAAAGTCAGATTGGTATGTAAGTGTATCTCATGAATATCTAGGTCAAGTTTGATAATGATGATTTTTCGACAAATCTAACCAGAGTTACTCCCCTTTTTTTACTTCAAAATGGTCCTTGGGTGGTCCCCTTTCAGAATTATTGAAGTCAGGTGAGTGATACAGGCTCATCTGAACCTCTAGTTTACAGTAGTTTCAAAATTTAATCTTACCATATAACCTTGGCGTCGGGGGACCAGTGGCCAACGGCCTTTTATATAGGCTAGAAAAGGCAATTTTTATAAATTATCATTATTTTATCAATGGTACTATTTTATCAGGATATGTTGCACTCCTGACATTATATTGCCATCAAGAAAAAGAAGAGTTATTAACTTAAAAACAATTCACAGGGAAAAAAATCAGTTGGTGTTCTTTCAAGCATTAGTTTTACCAAGTTTTAATGATAATTGTTTTCTTAAAGTAACATTTTTCTAGTTATTTGTAACTTGTTTACAGCCATACATGTACTTCTCGAAAATTCCAACTTATTTTTGAAATATACTATACAAAAACATTTAAAACATGTATTAATCTAAATTAATATTGAAAATAGATGTTTAATGTACAATTACAAGTATTTTTTGGATACTTAGAAAATTGATTATATCAAATTTCAATGATTTTTAAATATTTATGTCAGGAGTGCAACATTTACATGGTCAACCATAAATTATAGATAAATGCATTTATTAATGCATTTATCATAAACTTTATCAAGTCAATTAATCTCCAATAACTAATGAACCTAGAAAACATGTTTCCTTGTCAGAGAATGTCTCTAGTATTAATACCTAATAGATATTACAGCATGAGACCATTTAAAATGAACAAAAATGCTTTATGACATAAAATTAAAAGCACATAAAATGCTATTGGCACTTTTAATTTTTTCAAACATTATTCTAAGCTTGACAGAATCTCATTTTATTTAAATCATCCATATAAAAGGCTATAAAATTTAGATTGTGTAGAAGATCACTTAAAACTAGTTGCACTCCTGACATGAATCAAATGCTTCTGTGAGAGATATTTTATGTATCTCAAACAGGTAAATGGGTTTTATCTGTTCTCTTGGTCAGTCTCTGTTGAAATAGAAAGACAAATGTGATATTAGTTACATTAAAAGAAAATATGTCTAAGAAAATATCAAATGTTGCACTCCTGACATTTGAGGGTGCTGCCTTTAATGTGACATTCTTGGCCTTACTACTGATTTTAGTGTATCCTTTAACTATGGTTTTGAAGCAGCAATGATGTATTTAGATTTATTTATACCCCATATCTTTGCAGGGCTTTCAATTGAAGCCGGTAGCCGACGATTTTCGCCGTTTATTTAGTTGAAATTTTATTTCTATCATGTCAATATTGTTGTCGTGTTTCGATAATAAATCTATATTTACGGCGCTTTATTTATATATTTTTTTTGCTTCCTGGAATAAGAGTTTTCCGATATACTATTTAATACACGTTTTTTCATTGGTCGAGAGATTTGTTCAGGACTAGTACTGTATCCCAGAGATTCCCAAACAAATCCGGTAAAAATAAATTTGGTCCAGAAAACATTGGTTTCCACCGGACCGACTATGCAGGGTAGCGAGAATGGGTTTGTTGTATAATAGAGCCCTGTTTGATCTCCAATTTGTCCATAATTTATTTTGATTAACACTAAAGTGAAATGCCAGATCAAAACTCTTTTCTTGTATCATTTCTCCATGCTTTGATGAAGTTCAAGGACATTCACATTGACAAAATTAAAGTCGTAATCTCAGAAATGCTTTAATGAACGAAAATATCAATATTTGAAATTTTAAGTACAATGCCTTCCCGGGAAAGACGTTTGAAAGAAAATGCAAAGAAAGTGGCAAAGGAAAACAAAAGTTTGACATCGTATTTTTCAACTTTGTAAGTTGATAAAAAAAAATGAGTTATTTCCCTTTGTTATATACCGGTATATATATATATACTTGAAACAAACCAAAATTAACAAAATTTAAATATGCCATTTACAATATTTTATTATCAAACACAATAAAACCACTTAAGTTTAATCTGAAATAAGAACCTGTCTACTTAAACTGAAACAAAGACAATATTTAGCAACAACCAGTTCTATACATTACCTGTAGTAATAACACACACGCATAAATAGATATCCATTAGGCTTTTGGTAAATATTGAAACCTTTGAAATGGACAAATATTACAAGCTTTTTCCTGATTAACACAAATGGTTGAAAAGATCCACTAAAATTTGTATTTATCTGTGAATAAAATACTTTGCTTTATATATATAAAAAAAAAAATTCCACAAAATGTTTACTTCAAAGAAGACTTGTTTTAACAAATAATGTTCAGAAAAAATATTAATATACAGTTAGTTTGCGTTACTAAAACGAGAAATGGAAAATTGGTAGCCCTTGGTTGAAAGCACCCACTGCAGGAAAAGCTTGATATTTTTTCGGTCCTCCGAAATTCTTTATTGAGCTTACTGATATTGCAGCTCTCCACAGTTGTTGATGGATATAAAAAACAATGTTTTCTGGAGCCTCCGGGGGGCTTTGTCCCCTGGACCCCCTACAAGGGCACTGCCTTTGACCTGTTGGTAGCCTTTAGCGGCCCCCAAACCCCCAGCCGAAAAATGTCGGCACATTTCTCCACCTACTTTTTGGAAATATCCTGCTACTTCAAAACTTATTGAAAGCCCTGCTTTGAAAACTAAAAGACAACATTTCTACAATGTAATTTAGGAAAACTTGCATAAATGTTTGTTGCACTCCTGACTAGGTACATCTTTTTAGCTCACCTGACCCAAAGGGTCATGTGAGCTATTGCCATCACTTGGCGTCCGTCCGTTAACTTTTTCATATTTTAATCTACTCCTCTGGAACAACTGGGCCAAATGGAACCAAACTTGGCAGAAAACATCTATATAAGGTCCTCTATAAAGTTTCTTCATTTCGTCCCATTCCGCCAACAAATATGGCCGCCAAGGGCAATTCTTGTTTCTGATTGGCTAATGTTAAAAAAATCTTCTCCTCTGAAATTGCTTGGCCAAATGGAGCCAAACTTGGCAGGAAGCATCTATGTAAGATCCTCTATAAAACCTCTTCATTTTATTCCATTCGGCCAACAAACATGGCCGCTGTT
>MJUT01010331.1:15670-27469 GCA_002080005.1 Gigantidas platifrons | reverse complement strand
CGGCTTTATAAATTACAAAAAAGGGCGCATTCGACTTGCAGCCGCGAGTGATAAAGTTTATCAGTTGCTTGCCCATGATCAGTGGTTCTCTCCGGCTTCTTCCACCACACAAAATGGTCGCCATGATATAGTTGAAATATTGCTGAAAGTGGCGTTAAGCATAACAAAAATCAATCAGTTACACAACAAAACATTAAATGACTAATATTTTGTTAACGGTGGATATAATTTAATGAAAGGTTAATATATTGTCCTGTACCTCTAAGTCATTTATGAAATCTCAATGTTTTTAAATAGAGTCCACATACTATTTTTGCTTATATACATAATTCACCTGGCAGATATTCAAGGAAACGTCGATAGACGATATTTATTTTTTTCTGATCATCAGTTGAGCCCTTTTCAAAGAGTAGTTATATTCACTAAACGAGGTCCAAGAAAGAGAATATGAATCGGAAATACCACGTTGGTATTTTGAGTTCAAATTTGAATCGGAGCATTGATTGTACCACCATCCCCCATGATTGTAATTAGCACAGTTACCGGTGTATATATCATTATCTTTGTCCTTTGTTGTAAACTTCATATTGTTGTGGTAGGTCAATGAATCACCTGTAATTAAATGGAAACAATTGAAATATCAAACCATAGAAAGACACAAAATGGATATCACTAACACATAAATGCTTGACCACTCACTTGACCACTCACATGACCACTCACTTGACCACTCACTTGCATGCCTTTGTACAACTACTTCAATAAAAAGTCACGGAGATTAAACTAGTTTTATGAGCCCAAACCTCCCCGGTTATTGAAATGATAGCGAGAACGCTATTATCTTGAAAATTATACCTCTTCGTGACATAGAAGTTGGCATATGTATAATATTAGTTCTATTAATGAGAGTCGATGGCCCCGACCATTATTTAATTATTAGATAGTACACAAGGTAATTAAAAGACATATTAGTGAAACAATAGTCAACTTTCAACCAAAATATAATCTTTCGTCTACTTTACGCAACTGACGGAATATTGTTTCTGTTGTTTCCTTTATCCCAAGTCCTTTGGAGTATATTAACAGTATTCAATTAGCAAAGTTTAGATTATCAATTGACAGAACAGCAATATATCTGAAAGTAGGATTACAGGAGTTAGCTTCTACTTTTTTTTGGTATAAACTTGGCCTCATGGGAGAATAGAAAAAGATCGCGAGGAAGGGGGCATAGTTTGTTCCTATAGGAATACCGATGATTTGTAGAAAACGACAAATATCCTACAGATAAGGAACACAAATATCCTAATGATTTCATTTTCTGTGGAGCACTTTTTGTTTTTTGTTTCGTGCTTGACAAAATAAGTTAATTCGTGACCCAAATCTATAAACTTGCAATGTTGAATATCATTTTTAATTAAAATTCATTGTGAATAATTTCCTTTAAAGGGGTTCTTAATTTTTGATAAGAACTGTTAGTGTAAAGTGTAAAAAAGTCAAATGTTTGGATAGATGAAATTTTCGAAAAGGTACGAAATTTGAATTATCCAGAAGTCTTTATAGTTTTTGCAGTATCTTCATTTGATTGATGTTACTACGTGAATAGACTTTGTCACAGTATGATTGTTTCTTTATATTAGTAGTACTAATTTATTGTTTACTATGAATATCACATAGGTAAAAGAGATACAAGTATATATTTAACTATACAATTACCTGCAGCATATAGAAGGTTACCCGTATGTTTTAATTTGTCACTTACACTTTTTATGAGCTTACAGGTTTTTCCTTTGTTTTGGTTTTGTTGTTGTTGTTTTTTGTTTTTTGTTTTTTTATACTTGATAATGTCCCTTCTTGGTTCTTGTGAAAATTGTTCAATATATTATTTTCTACAAGAATTGATTTATTCACATTGCATTATAAAATGATATTCGTTAATTATCCATGAATATGGTGATCTTAACAGAGGTGACATCATTAAACCGTTTTAGTACCGTAGGACGCGTTTCTGGAATAGCCTTCACCAGGTACGTTAAAAGCCACATAATTATAAGGTCACTGAGAGCATGAAAACCAAAGAGCCTAAGCAGGTTAGCCAAAATCTATATTCTAGAATAACTCTATTCCACTGTCGAGTATCTAGTCAAATATAACTCATTTGATCTCTTAATCCTGCAACATCAATTGAGCAATAATAAATAAATGTGTTTGTCTCAATGCCACAAACTATGCCTATCTGATTTTTGTTGTTAGAGCCAAGTGTACTATATTTATTCCTGTGTATTTCTAAGCCCCTTACCTACAACAGGGTAACCAGAAGCCGTAAATCGAACAAGGACAGACAACACAATGATTAAAAGAAAAAAAGGCAAATGAACACAACACTACAAGAATAAAACTAAAGATCGAGCAATACGAACCCCACTAATATACGGGGTGAACTCATGTGCTCCGGAAGGGCTAGCAATTCCTGCTCCAAATGTGGCACCCGTCGTGTTACTCTTCTTACAGACCTGGTGATAAGTCATGAATGTGAAACTTATTATAATTAAGTACATTCGGAGCATATCAGTGATCATTTGTGTATGCCAATGTAGGAAGTTGACCTAGCTCTATCTGTGGTACCCTTTATGTCGAGCTCAATGAGAAAGATGCGAACAACAAAATCACAAAACTTAGATTGATTTAGTTAAAGACACTATTTATATAGCGGAACGTGAAATCAAAACATCGAGTTAGCTTCTTTTCGATTTTTTTTAGAAGACCGTGTACACGTATGAAGACTGCCTCGTACGAATAAAGGAACAAGTTGTCAAGAAGAGGTCACAGTTGGTACCCATAGGAATGCCAACTGTATGCTGAATAACACGTCCATCATACATAACAAATATGTTGTCAAACAAAACAACTCAAACATCATGAAACAATATATATATTAATTTTAGTTTTGAATTGGGAATCGTTGTGAAGCGGGTAGAAAAGTTAAATGTTTTTATGGTAATACATGAGTAGAGGCACATTGCTTGTATGTACTCTGACATATCTTTAGAATTTTTGAGAATCCTTATCTTATTCATAACCTCCCGTAACCCCCCCCCCGGTCTGTACCACAGTAACTCTGGGGCCTTGCCAAACTTGCAGTATTCTGGTATCTATGAAATTATCCATTGATTTTTACAAAGTTCAAATATCTGGAAATTGTGGGAGAATGCGTAATACTTTCCATTGCTCTTGCAAAACCGTTTACAATGTTGCCCGTTGTATGGGAAATAACTCGTACAAACATATAATTTTACAATCAAAGCGAAAATGTGCAAAAGGTCTACTGAACACTAGGCATGCAGGTAAAAAGAGACAAAGTTGACATATTATAGATACAATAAAACTATGAAAATTTGAATAAAAAAATGTTACATGACGAAGAACATAACATTAATTTAACAATGTATTAAGAATAGGGACTGTCGTGGTCATGATCGTACGTTGATTTGATTTACAACTACCTATGCAATGACTGAATATCGCTACTAAAGTTGTAATTGCGAATCCCGCTCATGGTGAGGTGCACTCGATACAATATTATGTGTGTCAGTTACTTCCAGTAGATCGGTATTTTTTCTTCGGTTTCCTCCACCAATATAAACTGACCGTCACGATATAACTGAAATATTACTGCAAGTGGCGTAAGCCACCATAAACCATGCAACCTACATGTATTAACAATAATATATAAAACAATATTAAATAAATAGATATGTATCACAATATGAAAATAAAATTTAACTAGAGGCTCAGATGAGCCTGTATCGCTCACCTGACATAACTAAGTCCTCTTAAGAATGTCTGCATGCCGAATACATCTAAGTTACTAGGATTCTATGTTAAAACTATGTCGGCTCATGGCAGCCATCTTGGATGGAGGTCGTGGTCACCGGACACAATTTTAAAAGTATACTACCCAAGGACCATCCATGCCATGTTTGCTTTAAATTGACTGACTGGTTTCAGAGAAGAAGACTTTTAAGCAATTTTCCCATTGGGTCCTATGTTAAAACTATGTCCGCTGATGGCGGCCATCTTGGATGGAGGTTGGGTTCACAGGATATATTTTGAAAGTTGACTACCTAAGGACCATTCATGCCATGTTTACTTTAAATTGACTTGCTGGTTTCAGAGGAGAAGACTTTTAAACATTTTTTCATAGGATCCTATATTAAAACTAAGTCGAGTCATGGTGGCCATCTTGAATTTCCAATCAGCAAATGATTC
The DNA here is from genome assembly GCA_002080005.1 of Gigantidas platifrons. Classification (NCBI taxonomy): domain Eukaryota; kingdom Metazoa; phylum Mollusca; class Bivalvia; order Mytilida; family Modiolidae; genus Gigantidas; species Gigantidas platifrons. The sequence continues at coordinate 23,203 of MJUT01010331.1, read as the reverse complement.
ACAAATTTAGTACAGGACCACCCAATGATCATTCCTGTAAAGTCACAATTCAATTGGCTTAGTGGTTTCTAACAAGAAGATTTTAAAAATTTCGACAAATCAGAACACATTAAGAGCCCTGGCAGCCATGTTGGATTTCTGATCAGCGCCAAAAAAAACAAATCTTGCATATGACCATCTAATAAACATTTCTGCCAAGTTTGGTTCAAATCTGTTGCGTGGTTTCAGAAAAAAAGATGAAAATGTGAAATTCCCATAGGGTCCAATGTTAAACTAAGTCGATTCATGGCGGCCATCTTGAATCTCCGATCGGCAAACGATTCACAAATTTAGTACAGGACCACCCAATGATCATTCCTGCAAAGTCACAATTCAATTGGTTTAGTGGTTTCTGACAAGAAGATTTTCAAAGTTTCAACCAATCAGAACACATTATTGGCCCTGGCAGCTATGTTGAATTTCCGATCTACACCAAAAACACAAATCTGGTAGAGGACCATCCAATGAACATTTATGGCAAGTTTGGTTGAAATCTGTTCAGCGGTTTCAGAGAAGTAGAGTTAAATGTGAAAAGCTAACGGACGGACGGACGACTGCCGCTTACCCATGACAAAAGCTCACATGGCCTTTGGCCAGGTGAGCTAAAAAATAACAATATTCCAGTTATATAGTGGCCGTCAGTTTTATTGGTGGAGGAAACCGGAGTACACAGAGAAATACACCGACCTGTCGCAAGCCACTGACAAACTTTATCATCATAATGTTGTATCAAGTACACCTCGCCATTAACGGGGTTCGAACTCACTACATTAGTGGTAATAGGAACTGATTGCACGGGTAGTTGTAAATTCAACTACCATACGATCACGACCACGACTTACCCTCCTTACCCTCGTATATGAAGGAATGTCACTTATATATTTACCTGCATCACCACTGTAGCCGCCAACACTTAGCTGGTATTCAGTTGTCTCATCACCAACAATAAATATGTTGTAGAGAGCATATTTCTTAATGTCTTCCCAATCTTGGAGGTCAACACGTAACTGGTAGTTGCCGTCCTTTGTCAATTTGTGTAAGTTTGCATTACCTGTATAGACAATACAAAAACAGAATCAAACAAAAAAATAAAANGTACATTGTTAGAACCTTTCCATTACTTGTTCCCGAAGACTTTTAAATGATCTGGATTTTTTTTACTATAAGAGTATCTGATAAAAGTTATATGAATAGTTTAAATATACAGTTCCTAAATAATGCTATATTCATTAACACTAAATTCAATCTCCCCCAGACAGAAGAACCGTCGTGGTTGTGATCTTATGGTTGTATGATTTACAACTACCTATGCAATCAGTGTCTATAATCACAAATGTTGTGAGTTCGGATCCCGCTCAGGAGAGGTCTACTGGATACAACATTATGTGATACAGTTTGACAGTGGCTTGCGACAGGTCGGTGGTTTTCTTCGGGTACTCCGTTTTCTTCCACCAATAAAACTGGCCACCACGATATACTAGTAACTGAAAAATTGTTGAAAGTGGTGTTAAAGACCATAACCTTAAATCTAACCCTAGTACGTATTTTCTTCTCTATATTTCTTATGAACAGAAAGATTAAACAGTAACGAAGCCAACAATCACCTCACCTCACTGAACACAAAAACACACCACAACATACAACATTAATTCATAATGATCACCTGTTCCAACAACAACAACACAAGGCTATATCTTCATATTCCCTGTGCATTTTCCCTTATTATATATAGTGACTGAGTGATTGTTGTTTACCACTAAGAGGGAAATTTTCAGCTATATTATGGTCGCGGGTAGACATGTCGCTCCACTCAAGCACATCATCCTGATGCAGAGTCTTTGATCTTACTCCTTTACGTTGCATGCTTAGAACAGAAGTAGAAAATACCATTTTTTTGTCGTAAGTGTGAATCGACCAGGGCTCGAATCATCGATCTACCGCACACCTATCCAGTTACACAATGGAAGGACAGACACCACAATGGCAAAAAGAACATATAATGATCTATAAAACACTGCATAGAAAAGTAATGTTTAAGCAAAACGAAAATGCTAAATATCATTACAAAATAAAGATATATTTCCAGGCAAAAAAAAAAAGTTAGGGGTTTAGAAAGACACCCTGACATATACCCTTTTTTGTCAATTTCATGAAAAATGTCCACATTTTTCATTTATTTTAATAAATGAAAATAAAACAGGCACAGAAAATGTTTGTAAGGGAAAGCTTTCCTTTCTAGGTGATATAGTTAGCAAATTAAGCTGTCTACAATTCTTCCAGGGCAGGAACATGCAAAACTCATCATACTTTAATATCATTTGAGACATGATTACCTCCCTTGACAAAATGCTTTATATAGCATTTTACACATATAATGTTTTATTGATAAGGAAATTACTGTATTAAATTTGTATTTCAGTTTAATTTGAGAACTTGTACAAATCATATGTAGAAAATTCAAAAAGCAAAATACCTCGTAACAAATACTGCAAATATAAATAATAATTATTACCACATTTGTATTCAATATTCTAAAAAGTCATGTGACTAGTGTCCTTCTCTACCTTAAAAGGTCACCCTTTTCTTGTTTTTTCATAGAAAATTTCATATTAATTGAATCTCTTTAAAGATGTCACCTGTATTATAATGCCACTTTTATTTTGTCCCATAGGTGACCGCTTAATATAGATTTGACTATATATACTACATATATGTACCAATCAATAATCACTAATCACATCTCAATTTATATTTAAAATCGCTCCCTGTACCAAGGAGTACAACACTCAAAGCCCTGTTCGCAGCATAACTTGTATTCTTTTTTTTATTAAATCTCTGTCAAAATCGCCATTCCTCTATGCTAATAAATATTACCTATCCAATAGTTAGTAGCCACGTCTCCAAATCCCTCCTCATATGCAAGCCATTCTCTATAGAAGTCTACACTATTATCTTGTCTTTTTTGAAACACCTAACACAATGAAAAACACAAAAATATAATATAGGGGTGCAGGTTATGGTTATAACAGTATATCACTTATATCGTGGGGTCAGTTTTATTGGTGGAGGAAATCAGAGTACTCGGAGAAAATCACTGACCTGTCACAAGTCACTGACAAACTGCAAAACATAATGTTCTAACTAGTACACCTCGCCATGACCGGTTTAGTTGGTTTATGGTGTTTAACGCCACTTTCAACATCATATCACTTATATCGTGGGGTCAGTGTTATTGGTGGAGGAAATAATCAGAGTACTAGGAGAAAATCACTGACCTGTCGCAAGTCACTGACAAACTGTATCACACAATGTTCTAACGCGTACACCTCGCCATGACCGCTTTAGTTGGTTTATGGTGTTTAACGCCACTTTCAACAGTAATTCAGTTATATCGTGGCGGTCAGTTTTATTGGTGGAGGATTCTGGAGTACCCTGTGAAAACCACCGATCTGCCGCAAGTCACTGACAAACTTTATCACATAATGTTCAGGGCGACTTGGGCGACAAAGTCGCCTTCACGGCTCTGAAGTCGCTCCAACTCGGGCCAAAAGCGAAATTTCAGTCGCCCTGTTATTTTGAGACATCGCCTATACATTTTCAATAATCATACTTTTTTTTCAATATTCACGTAAAAGAAGCTCCCATGTTCCTGAAATATGACCAATACAGTGCTTGATGTTCAATATTTTATTCCAAATTCGTTAATTGCATCCTTTTTAAGATCGTTGTACAGCACACGTTCGTTTTGTGAAAGGTAGGGGAACATGTGGTAGTGGGGAAAGAAACGTTAAAATCGGGATCGATTTTCGGAAGTCTCCCAGATTTTCCCTCAATTCGCCCTTTTAAGTCAACTTAGAGAGAAGTCAAGTCGCCCTGTTTTTACTATGTGTGGTGAGCCCTGATGTTGTATAGAGTACACCTTTCCTTAACTGGATTCGAACTTACAATGTTAGTGGTGATAGGCACTTATTGCATATGTAGTTGTAAATCCAACTATTATGTGATCACGACACCCAAAAAAATCCAATATAAAAATAGTAGAACGATATACATGACCATTTATTTTCCTGGTTTGGTACATGCACTTCAATAAAAAGTGGTGGAATTAAAGTAGTTTTATGTGCCCAAACCTCCCCCCCCCCTCTTAGTGAGAAATGATGCGGTCATGCAAGTGTCATACATACAGACAAATCTATATCTTAATCCATTAATGTATCATGTCTGTCTGGGATTATATTAACATGCCTCCTTCTGTTGTCTTCAAAGGAGTTTTTGATGCGATGTTTAACTCCACAATTTTGAATGAATGAACGAACGAACGAACGAACGAACGAATGAATGAATGAATGATTTTTTTCATTCATTGACAACAATATATATTCCTTTTTCTCAACTCTTTTATGAGATGATTAACGCCACTATATACATTCTGCTATGTCATGACGATTATGTCAAAAACGTTTAACTTCAATAATAGCTTAGTTTATCTTTATTGGTAGGGGAGGTCAGAATAAATGAAAAAAACCACAGACAATATGAAAACGACTAATAAAAAAGTGAACAGAATATTCTATCGAGTACACCTAGTAACATCGTCGGTAACCCACGGTTGATTCCGCATGGGTGATGGAGAGAGAGGAACGTATCGGAATCAACCGTGGGTTACCGACGATGACCTTGTAATAGACAACCGTTAACAGCTAACGCATTAGTGTTTCAGGAACCCACATCAACTCGTGATATAGGTCATTTAAAAATCAATGCATGTCTCAACAGTTCACAGTGAGAGATTAATTTAATCTAAAATCTCTTACATTTCAATCTTCGAGAACGAAGCTTGTCGAGTTCCCGAGGATCGAAATCTTACCCCGAGGGTGACTGATATTTTTCGATCCTGTACATCACAAACGTGTTTGTAAGATGTTCTAAAACAGAATAAATACAATGAATACGACAGTTCGGAGTTAGGGGAAGATTTATATCCCGTGTATTGCTCTTTGCCGTTAAGAGTACATAAGTTGTACATTCGGGTCTTATTTTCCGGATACTTTTTTAAGATGGCTGCCGCCCTTTGTTATATTCAGATAGCTGCCATATCAACAGAGAAAAAACTTTCCCTTTTATACGTTACTGGGTAGTGGTTACGTGTTAATTTCATATTCTATGTTATCACTGATCATTGCCTGGCTAGGTTAGGGTTATTCATCAGAAGCTGAAGTTGCAGATAAAGAAACTTTGCAATAGTATGCAGTATCGGATGTAATGTTCAAATTTAGTTACCGTAGATGACACTGAACATTTCAGGTGTAAAATTATCTACTTTGTAAAAAAAAATTGAACAGACTATATTTAATGCAAATAATAGACATTTTATGATTTTATTTGTCACATTAAAAGAAACATATACTTTTTTAACGAAGGTATTTCCCTGTATCAATGTTAGATTTACAGTAACATAATATACAGACAAACCAATTATTATTTGTCATATTAGAAAGAATATATATCAATAGCTGTTGGTATTATTTCTTTTAATATTTTCCTGCATCAAAGTTCAATTCAAAGGAACATACAAAGTAAAACCCGCCATTTTGAATAAACGTCCAACGGCGGGAAATATAAATAGTCCTATTTTACCTCCTTCACAAAAGACTTCCTAACTCCCGTATTGAAATATTGTTGATGGATTTTGGTGTAATGTTACACTAACGCATGACGCCGTATCAACACTTTTAGGTCAAAACGTAAACAGTGCCCATTCCCCCTTTGTTTGCTATAATTATATGCCTCGGGTTTAAATAAATGTCTTATTACATCTGATGTGTGAAATGGGTGGTGTCTTTATTGGATCATATTGCAATAATTATATATGTTGGATTTCAATAATTCAATATGGCGAAGACAGTGATTTTTATTGTAACTGTGCGCCTGGTTTGTCTTGTACAGATGAAAATAGGAACAACTTGAACTCACATAAGAGAACATGTGTTCCGTGACGATACATTCATATATACTCTTCATTAGGCTCCAGAACTGGATTTCTAATAGTCAGGGCTGGATTATCCTATAGGCTTGTATAAGTTGCAGACTAGGGCCCCAGAAGTTTGCGGGGCCCTACTAAACAAATTTCAAGTATAGATGCTAAAGTATATCACGAGCTACAAATATTCATGACGGTGCGGACTCTTTAGAGGGAGTCTCTGTCTGACGGGGAAGGGGGCATAGCTTATGGGTCCAAAAGGTCATGATTCGGTCCTGTTTAAGGTATATCCTTTCTGTTAATTTACTACATCATACCTATCTTACGGTCCAATTATGGACACCAGTATATTAATACATACCGTCCAGTTTCCTCCATCAGTGTCCATATCACAGTACACTTTGACACCATTTGATAGGGGGTCAGGATATATTCTGTAGATATGACTGGTACTTCCAGCTGGTAGTTCACTGCAATCTTTCGGCTTCATTGGAGCATCTGTAATTGTAGGACGAACATTTTAAGTTATTTTTGTTAATTATATCCCTTATCTAATTCATGATATATGTCAGTACGTCAATGGTATTGCAAATTGTAGTGATAACAATGCTTTGTACCTGTACCAAGTCAGGGCCATTGCGGTTTTCCCAGTTTTCAGGTTGTTGACTGGTTTGTCTGTTTGTTGATTTATGAGTTTTGACTTTCCCTTTGGAAGATTGCTCGGTGTTCGGTAATTTTTTTATTACCCTTATTTATTGTATTTATACTTTCATTAGTTTACACGTACATTAAAGATAGAATCACCCACTGGCGTGGGGTTGAAATATTATAGTATTCAGGATTGTAAGAGACAAACAATGACAAGACACTGCACATAAAACTGAAGATTTAGCAATACCAACCCCACTAAAAAACACGAGTAAACTCATGTGCTCTGGAACGGTAAGTAGTTCCTGCTCCACTAGTAGAACCCGTCGAAATATTTTCGCTGCTAACCCGATCATCAGTTACGAATGAGGAAATGAGCGGATTGTAAAATTTAACCTGATTGAACGTGAACATGGAATCGTAACATATGTATCTTGGGGAACCTTTCACAACTCACGTTATCCTCCTTCGTCTGGACAGTGTGCATTATGGTCAATAGGATTAATAGTGCTTATCTTTTAAGTTATTTTGTGTTATCCTATTATGTGCGGTTCCGGGTCCGTCCGCCCTAATTCCCGTTCGCCCTATTACCTGTTGGCCCTGGGTCCGTTCGCCCTAATAATTATTATTATATACAGAAAAATAAGCGATATTTGATTGCTTATAGATATTAAATGGAGAAATTTTAAATATGCCGCATGTTATTTAAAATGTATGTTTCGATAATGGGAAAAGTTAAACATTTCAGTCTTTGGAATAAGTGAATCAGGTAAAGATGAGTGAACCCAGAGTCTGTAGAAAATGTAGGATATTAAAAAGAATTTAACTATATAGTGTTATTAACTGGTTGTTTCTGTATTGGCCCT
>MJUT01010317.1:5307-16866 GCA_002080005.1 Gigantidas platifrons | reverse complement strand
ATTTGGAATTTCTTTCCGTTATAAATGTTTGATCATTTTTGTATTTTCTAATAATGAGGTGTTATGATATCTTATACTTTGACAAATGCATGAATACCTATACATTGTATTTTACATTAAGTATTATTATACCTTACATAAGTTGTTACAATATAAAGGTAATAATACAATTTGGGTGTTTTGTGGCATATTTGCTGAAGAGGGATACCACCCGATGTACACTCCAAACATATATAATGTAGAGGAAGACAACGCGTTGTCGCTCGGTCTAAAAACCCCGACAACCGGAACTGTGTTGAAAATCCGTTATATTTTCAGTTAATTTCCTTAACAGTATTTTCTATGCCTGAAATTATTTTCCTGTCTTCTGTAATACAAAACATTCAGGTTATAAACATCTTAGAGTAGTTTCGGATGATAATACAGTTATTGCATTCATATGAGGTGAACATCAAGTTGTCAATCCTACAGAAGAAAACAGCCACCCTCGGGTTGACAACTGTCGATGTTCACCTCATGCGAAGGCAATGATTGTATATTGATTAGTTGAACATTCAACATTGGTTCTAAGAGTTTGTATATCGTCATAACTTACCAGACGTTCGCTCTGAGAGTTTGTGTATCGTCATAACTTACCAGACGTTGGCTCTGAGAGTTTGTACATCGTCATAACTTACCAGACGTTGGTTCTAAGAGTTTGTCTATCGTCATAACTTACCAGACGTTGGCTCTGAGAGTTTGTCTATCATCATAACTTACCAGATGTTGGTTCTAAGAGTTTGTATATCGTCATAACTTACCAGACGTTGGCTCTGAGAGTTTGTATATCGTCATAACTTACCAGATGTTGGTTCTAAGAGTTTGTCTATCGTCATAACTTACCAGATGTTGGTTCTAAGAGTTTGTCTATCGTCATAACTTACCAGATGTTGGTTCTAAGAGTTTGTGTATCGTCATAACTTACCAGACGTTGGCTCAGAGAGTTTGTCTATCGTCATAACTTACCAGACGTTCGCTCTGAGAGTTTGTATATCGTCATAACTTACCAGACGTTGGCTCTGAGAGTTTGTCTGTCGTCATAACTTACCAGATGTTGGTTATAAGAGTTTGTATATCGTCATAACTTACCAGGCGTTGGTTCTGAGAGTTTGTCTATCGTCATAACAGTTACATCTGCTGTTTTACCAAGAAAGTTGATGTTATCGTATGTCAACAGGGTTGTAAGATTGTCACATGGGTTATGATAACACTGTATCATATTACCACGGAAATTTGCTAAAAATAGACATGGAAGTCAAAAACGTAGAATTGATGCTAGACAGAATGCATGAATATTAACCATTACGATTAGCACAACCATTCTCAAAAATATAATTTATAAATATTAAGCACACAAAATTGATAATCCATTAGACGATTTTCTACTGCGTTTGCTATTATGTACATTTTCGCTTTGTTCACTTCAGTGGTAAAGCGTTTCTGTAATAGTCATACACTGAGGTATAGGTGTTTCTAATCGAGAAACACCGTATCCGAAGTGTATAACTAACTTACTCCCCAGGTTATTCTAAATACATGAACTTTTCATTACAGAGTGTCATAGAAAACAAAAACAATAAAGGGAGAAACATTAAATTTCATAAAACGATACATATTTTGTGGTTTCCCCATTGGGCGCCCCTTCTATAAAGATAGATTGAACGACTGGGTTGTATTAAGGATTAAACGGATTGATTGGTTAATAATGAGAGATAATGATATATGTACCTCTATTCAGGAAGGACGGACGTGTTATATTGAAATGAACTTTTGTTGAAAAATGGATATTATCATATTGTCACAAAAATTATTCAGAATAAACAGCCTAAAAAGTAAGTAATATTGAATATTACAAAGTATTTTTCGACCAATAATTTTTTGAGTTTTCATTAAAGCACATTTAACAGATCAATGTTTCTCCTTTTTCTACATGGAAAACAGGCTTTGATCCAGACAATTTGAATAGGGGATTCAGAATATAAAAGTCTAATTTTCGACAATTTTCACATAATTTTACAAATTTTCCAAGAAAAAGGGGGAGCTCCCCCCCGGAATCCTCCCTACTTGATCCACCAAGGTATAAACTTTGAAAGCGTGCCGACATATAATGTATTTTCTTTTCACAATGCTTTCCTGGCTAATTTTTTTTTTAAAATTATTTAGTATAGTTTACTTTTTTTGCTTGCATTTTTTTTTAGACTATACTTCATTAACACGATCTTTATGTTTTCTTTTTCAGTTTTTCAATATCCAGTTTTCGTGTTATCTTCAGCTGTGTGGTAATTAATTACCTCATTGTTGTAGGCACAATAGACCCTGCTCACAGGATGTGAAAACAAGGGTTTCCAGAAACCCCTGTCGTCACACCCTGTGAACACAGGCTATTGTTCTTATAACAATAAAATAATTCATAGAAAGGCAGTTCCAGAGATAGAAAGCGTATGGTTTAACAATAGACCTGGGATGTAACATGTGTTCAGACTCTCAAGAGAAAAATATGTAGTAATCCCTTCGAAAGGGGTAAAGGAATGAGGGCGCCGTGCACGGAGAATATAATTAGTCATGCACGCAAAAGAATAACCCCAGCATCTTTTAATTTCTTACAACATTTCCAACACTTTTCCACTATGTGCCTTTAACTAAGGCAATAAAACATTAGTACACACAAATGTAGGCTATCAAGCCAACCAATATGTGTTATAGGGATACTAAATCCATCAATCATTCTATGAAAAGATTCTGTTTAAACAGTTCACTCGCTGGCTTTAATCCAGGATAGACATATCACAACAACAAAAACCACCCAGTTGATAAAAAAAATGAAATTTAGAGGATTACTGATTTTTGCTACTGAAGAAAAACTGCAAACCAATTTACGCTTATGGGCGTAAATTTCAGAAAAATTGGTCAAGAAATCAACTCTGTATAATGTTCAGAAAAAAAGGGGGAAATCACAGGTGACGAACTATAAAGTTCACTTAATATAACCCCTACAACAGTCGTGTATTATTTATGCATGTATTATTGTCCAAAATAAATATAATCCCATAAAATAATCAATCGTATAACTATTGTACAATGTCAACCATAAACTAATTATACCAGACATATTGCTAAAAGAAACACAAATGCTAAGTTTTCATTATATTCCACCAAACCACATTCATTTCTATATTTAGTTTAACATATACCATACCTGAATCAGTTAACTGGATTGCAGGAAAATTTTTTGTCCAAAAGTTGTAATGATCACTTCTAAGAAAATTGCTGTAGAATGTAAATTCCTTCTGTGTTAGATTTAATACATTTGAGAACTTCAGAGGAAATAGTTCTAATTCATACTGTGTTCTTCCGGCGGTCTGCCATGATGTCTTGAATGTATTGGCCAATTTAGAGTCGGCAGTTGGTTGACGGTAAATTAGATTAAGGTAATCACCTCGGAAGTTGTCTGATTCTACACTCTTAAATGCGACTGGGAAAGTTTGTTGAACTGTAATGAATCAGTACAAAATGTGTTACCTAATTAAAATAAACTAGTACGTTGTTTTCGAATGTAACAGTAAAGAGTCAGATCAAAGATTGTTTGACTCGGAGTCAAGATAATGCATCAGAGTAAATATATGTGTCTACTTACAAGCTGTGTCTATGAACTAGAACAATAAAAAAGATACAGCTTTGTGATCGCGTACTAGACGGGCAACATATATGATATAGTTATAAAACTGTTTGCTTACTGATATGATAATAGGTGTTACCTAACTTGGGAAGAAGTTCAATAATTTTTTTTAAACAATATTAACTCAGATATATGGACCTATAATTTTTTTTTCAAAGTAGACTGGGGGCGGATCCAGACTTTCTCAAAAGAGGGGGCAAATTGGGGGATCCAAACCCAAATTTTCAGTCGTTTTTAAAGGTTTTTCGCCAAAACGGGGACCTTCCCCCTCCTGTAGACTGTGCACCCAGTCCGGTGTTGTATAATCCGATACTTAACGTCCCAATTTCATAGAAAATATTATTTCGGACAGGAGGAGAAAGAAATGAAACTCTGTTTAATGATATTGTCAGTCCCATGGTATATGTTTAATGGGCTAGAACACACTGCGATTTTGAGTCATTTTTTAACATTCATAACCGGAAGTAGTTCCAGATTACTGCGCATCCGAATTTCTGCTGCAGTAACCTTGCATTGGTTTCCGGTAAGTCATTTCCGGTGCAAGGAATTTAATCCATTAGTGATATGGATCTGGAATCAAAATATTGCTATTTCTACCATAGTTGGGACTTCGTCCCATATTACTGTTTGATGATATTATTTACCGATACATTATGGTATATGGGATACGATTACCACTTTGATATTAATAACAATTGATGTCCATGAAATCGTTTAAACGCCGCCACTTTTTATTGAAAAAAAAACTTGCATCGAATACATAAGTACAACCCAATGCCATGTGCTAAATCATACCTACAAGTCGGGATATAGAGTTGTAAGCTTTACTTTTGAATTGTAATAAAAACGTAGATATCAAATTTAGTGCGCACGACACGTTTCTGGAATAACCTTCACCAGGTTTTGGTATCATTTTTGTTTTTGTTTTTGTTTTTGTTTTGTTTTTTTTTAAAGTAGATACCTTATAAAATCAACTAAATAAATCATTAGATTAAAAAATATTCAGATGACAATTTTCCTTATCATTAAAAATGTATATTTTTAAGGCCAAGGTTTAGATTTGATGTTGCTATCCCATTTCGTCATAATCAAACGTAATACTATCAGAAGTAAACACAATTTTCTGTTTACTTGTAGCATTTCAGCTTTATTTCACCTGATCCCAAAAAGCCGTGATCGGTGCCGGAGAGGCTGGTATACTAATATCAAGAAAAAGTAATAATGGCTAAATTGAAGTCTTCTCTTTTGTTGTAGAATTTGGAAGAAAGATGACCATTTGTGTAAAATATTATGTAAATGTCAAGAAATGTGGCATATGAAGCTGTTTTTGTTGTTGTTATTTCTATGTTTTCTTGTGTTGTCTGTTCTTCTTCGACATACGGTTTCTAATTGCCCCTTTCGTATCTTCAAACTCTTCTTTCAGGACTTATTTATTTCCATATTTTGTTACACCGCCTCAAAGTTTAATGGTCGTCTCCAAAAGGACTTCTTAAGAGTTATTTGATATATTACCGCTTCTCTTGCGGCATCTGGTATCAATTGTGAATTATCTGTGGTTTTGTATTCCATCGGGGTAACAAAAACAATCACTCCTTGTCCAGTGGTCGGCGCAGCACTCCCATAGTGTTTACTCAAATAGAGAGGCAACCAAGACTCCACGAAATGCTTACTTCCAGATAGGTCTGCAATACAAAACAAATTTAAGTAATCGGTATGATTCCAGCACTTTTTTCAATAGTAATCGATTGATATTTCACAAGCAATGGAATATCCTATCAATTGAGACATATATACTACATATGCATGTGGTGCTGGAATGTGGTTATATAAAATTTAAAGTTCACAATATGAAAATTGATGTCATCTCTCATGGTAAAATATCGATCCTCAAGGGTAATTTCTAAGTGTAGGTCAATGGATAAAGAAGACCAAGCAATATCTGTGGCATCCTTTATTTCAAATTGAGTGGGATAGATGGGATCAGCATAGTCACTACACTTTGAAGTACTCATTAAAAAATCATCATCTATATAGCGGGTAAGCAATATTCTTTAACGCTTTTCTTGGGAAACTGCTGTATAATGGAACAAGTTGGCGAGTAGAGGAGCTCAGTTTGTACCCATGGCAATACCGACGCACTGTGGCAAAGTACGTTCATCAAAGATTATATTATATTATATTTTCAATCCAAAATCAAGCAAGCTGGTGGCCCCTATCATGATTTCCGTGATAGAGGATTGCTACTGAACCATGCAGGGCTTCCTAGTCACAGATGATCATCAATATCTTTCGTTTGTCGTCATGCTCGTGTCCTCATTTCCTTTTTGACGTCTAACAAGAGTAACATATCAATGGTGCTATGAACTGGTAGAAAGAGGCAAAATCTGTATCCGTAAGACACAAATACATGACCGCTCACTTTCCTGGCTTGGAATAGGCAATTCAATAAAAAAATGTCAGGGTTAAATCAGGTTACATTGATCCTAGGTTGAAGTCATCGCTGCAAAAATTCTACGGTCGTCATCACGATATGGTTGACAGTTACGAAATATCCATATCTGAAATATCCATATCTCAAATTACAATGGATCTTGTCCTTTTTATCGGACTTGACTCTATATATATGAGTAACAAGTGTTGCTCATGTTCTTATATTTATGTGTTGTGTTTTGGTGTTTTGTTTGTCTTCCGCCTGTCTGCTGTATGCCCAATGTTGTCAGTGTTTCTGGATTGTCCATTCTTTTCTTTTTTTTAACAACAATAATATTTTATTCAAATGCTTGTTACAACCATCTTCATAAGCCCAAGCTTCTTTTGAAGCAATACATATAAAATAAATATAGAGAAATTTGCAACAAAATTATATTAAAATAATTCATATTCAAATAGCTTACAAATAATTATGTAGTCTTTTTAGAAATGAACTTTTCTGCATTATTTCATTTCCTCTATATATTTGAAGGTATTCCCTAACAAATAATGAGTAAACATCAAGCCTTTTAGTTTTTTGCTCTGAAATGTAATATGCTTTATATATTGAAAATCCAATGATTGTAAGAAAATAGTTGAAGTCATAATAGCTTTTATCGAATATTTTATAACCGAATACAAGATGATATAATGTTATATCATTTTCTATTCCACATTTTTTTTAACAATTCTCTTATTTCCCCCCAAAACTCTTTGAAAAAAATACAAGTCCTAAAGTAGTGACTATAGTCTTCCACTGTATTACATACATTGCATAAATTATTTTTCATGATTTTCCATTTTAAAAGTAGCTTTTTAGTAGGAATAATGAAATGTAATAATTTCCATCTGAAAACCTTCAACTTATTTTCACTTAAATAATTAAATATAAAATAACATACTGTTTCACATTTTGGTAGTTCTTGTTGTAAATAGGTATACCATGTATTAAAACCAATTGGTTTTGTAAATTTCTCATTGAGAAGCAATTCATAAAATTTTTTATTACTTTGGAATGAAAATCTATATGGTTTTCCCTTAATCAATACATAATTTTTAATAATATTGACTACACTTTTTTTGGAATTTTCTGTTTTAAGTATATCTACCCATTCTTTTGGAATTTCTTTTTTCATAATGGTAAATTCTGTCATCCAGTTGGATTTATTATTCAAAAGGTTTAAAATAAAGTTTTGTGATATCTCGCCATTTTCATCTAAAATATTGTATACATAAATCAAATCACTATTTATCCCATTATTAAACAACACAGTTTTGTGATCAAACTTAATAAATTTGTTTCCCCATATAATTTGTTTCCTGACGTCTGCAAAATTTAAAGGTGTTTTAGTTTGACCACCTCCTAATTTGTTCCAACTTCGAAGTACTTCTCCATAAAATTCAGGAATCTGTTTAGCATATTTGTCAACTGTAATATTATCTAAATTCTGTGAGAATACTAACCAATTATTTCCTAATTTTGCAAAATACTTACATGGTATAACTTTCCAATTAACTAATTGATTACTAACAAGTCTACTTACCCAAGATGCTTTAAGAGACACAAAGTAATTTTGAATATCGATCATTTTAAGGCCCCCTTTTCCATGTTTCCCTACTACAGTGTTTCGTTTTACTTTATCAGGTTTATTATTCCAAATAAATTTGAAGCATTTGCTATCTATTTCTTTCCTATATTTTTCTGGAACAACACAAGCACTGGCCACATATGTAAATATTGGAACAATTAAAGATTTGATTATCAAAATTTTCCCTAAAATTGTTAGGTTTCTTTTTGTCCATAAAAGTAATAAATTATTCATTTTTTCTATTTTATTTTCCCAATTTAATTTTTCACATTCTTCTTTATCATGTCCAAAATATATCCCTAGAGTTTTAATTGGTTTGTCTGTCCATTTAATTCCCCCCACTTTGTCTTTACAATGTTTAAGTTTCCCTATCCATAAACCTTCTGTTTTTTCTTTATTCATAATAAGTCCCTAAAAAGAACCAAAAATTTCAATTTCATTTAATGCTAGTGATATCTCAGTTTTAGAGTGGAAAAATAATGTTGTGTCATCCGCCAATTGAGCAATTTTAATACTATGATTTATCTCATCTATCTTAAGTTGAAACCCTTTTATATTTTTATTATTCCGAATTTTCAGTACCATGATTTCTACAGATAGCACAAACAGGAGGGCCGACAAGGGATACCCTTGACGGATCCCTCTGGTGTTTCTAAACATTTCAGATACCCATTATTAATAACACAGGTCTGAATATCAGTATACATTGTTTTAACCCACTTTACAAATGAATCATTAAAACCAAAATGTTTCAAAGTTAACAACATAAAATCCCATTCTAATGAATCGAAAGCTTTTTTAAAATCTATAAAGACCAGAGAACCCTCTATTTTGTAGATGTCTGCATAATCTATTATATCCTGTATCTGTCGTAGATTAAACCCTATAAATCTGTTTTTAATATAACCTGTTTGGTCTTCATTAATTATTTTACTTAATATCTTTTTCAAATGTTGAGCTAGCACATGATATAATATTTTCAAATCTACATTTAAAAGCGAGATTGGTCTAAAATTATCCAATAATAATGGATCCCCCTTTTTAAACAGCACTGCCAGTACACTTGAACGCTGTGAATATGTGTCAACATATTTTCATTATAACTTTTATTATAGGTTTTAATAAGAAAATATTTAAGCTTATCCCAAAAGGTTCTGTAAAATTCAACCGAAAGACCACCTAACCCAGGAGATTTGTTTAATTTCATTTCATTTATTGCATCAGAATATTCTGTTACTGTTACCTCACCATCACAAATAGATTTGTCTTGTTCACTCAATGTCTTTTCTAGCTTAGTTTCAAAAATATACTTTTGTACCATATGTTTATTTGGTTTATTGGACGAGTATAATTTTTCGTAATAAGTTTTAATTAATTCTAATATTCCACCTTGTTCTGTTACTATATCATTAGTCTCTTTTTTTACTTTATTTATTGACTTTTTAACTTGTTTTTTCTTTTCCAGCCCCAAAAAGTATGAATTATTTTTTTCACCTAATTCCACCCACTGTTCCCGTGCCCTTATTTGTGCCCCCTTTGCTTTTTCCTGATATATTTTTTCTAATTTTATTTCTAAAAGATTGATAAGATCGTTTAAAATTTTATCTTCAACATTCATACGATCTTATTTTGCTAGCTTAACATTAAGCTCCTTTTCTAAAGACCGTCGCTCTTGTCTATTAAGCTTTGATTTATTTTTACAATACATAATAGTATGATCACGTATTTCTATTTTTAAAACATCCCACATAAGTCTACTATCAATTTGGTTGTTCTTACTATTTTCAATATGCTTATCAATTAAGTCGTTAATTAAAGTTTGATAATCTAATTCCTGTAAAATAGAATTGTTTATTTTCCAAAAGCCTCAACCCTTTTCTTTTACCCCAGATCGCAATTTTAGAAACACACTCAGATGGTCTGTTGATTGTATAAATGCAGGTTTAATTTTACATGATTAAACAAGCATACGAAAGTCCATCCCTATAAATATCATATCTATTCTACTAGCTTGAGATTTATCCTTTCTTCGCCATGTAAACTGCTGTACATTTTCATTTAAATCCCTCCAAATATCTGTTAATTTGTTACTTTTTAATAGAGTTTTAAGACTACTTACCTGTTGCGGTTTTGTATTTTCGCAACTTGTACTTTTTCTATCAGTTTGGTTCATTGTTTCATTGAAGTCTCCCCCCTACTATTGGTATCCCAGTCCCGTATTCCTTTAAAATTGAGTCTACCTTTTTGAAAAAAGCATTTCTTGCAGTTTTACAATTAGATGCATAAATACAGACTAATGTAAAAATTGTATCATCGATTTGAATATTTACCAACAACAATCTTCCATCTTTATCCTCCCATTTATCTAGTATAGCAAAATTCAATGATTTATTTAAGAGTATTTAAACCCCCCTACTAGCAGATGTGCCGTGACTACTTACTATTTCAAATTTGGAATTGTTTCGAATTTCTTTTTCTATATTCTCGTCTATATGCGTTTCTTGTAAAAATGCTATTGAACATACATGTGTTTTCACCCATTCAATAACTCTATTTCTTTTCTCCTTGGAGTGCATGCCATTTACATTTAGGCTACACAAATTTATCAAGTTATTCGAGCCCATATATATTCAATTTATATAAATTTTGATTAATAAATTCACCATATATTACATTAACAATTACACAGTAAATATACAATATATCATATTCATATAAGAAACAATATATACAAATATAAACTTTATTTAAAAAATCATTAATATCCGTAAATTCTAACTGATCATTCCCGACTTCTGTTTTAAATCTTTTTTTGACCTATTGTGACCTTGCCCCATATTATGTTGACAAGACCAGCTTTATGAAACCGGTGTCCTATAATTATTAGCTACCATAATTATTAGCTACTTTTTGACGTTCGGAACGAGATTTTCGTAAACCACAAAGGTGTTCCAAATGATAGCCATGAAAATTAGCTACCTTAAAAATACATTAAAAATACTATTCCAGTTATTCCCCTTTTACCATGTTTTGATAGATTCTTGGTAATTAGTATTTTTGAACGAAAAAAGGGGGGTGGATGTAGGCGAGGAAATCTATTTAATTAGATAGATTTATCCCAGAAATGGATTAATATAAAATTTATATGGCGTAAAAGAATAAAGGCAAAGACTAGTTGACTCGTAGTCAGCATAATTCCTTCATTGCATGGGATAGAAGTCATGAATTTTTCCATGAATTAAGCTACCTTGCATCTGTTCAATGTATGACACAGGTTTCAAAGTGTTATCCATGAAAATAAACTACCTTGCACCATTTAAACAAGCATAAGCATCAGAAGTTTGCCCATGAAAATTAGCTACCTCGTATTCCTTCGTTGCATGGGATACCTGAGTCATTACGTTTTCCATAAAAATAAGCTACCTTACATCTGTTCAATGTATGACACAGGTGTCAAAGTGTTATCTATGAAAATAAACTACCTTGCACCATTCAAACATAAGCATAGGCATCAGAAGCTTGCCCATGAAAATTAGCTACCTCGCATTCCTTCGTTGCATGGTCCATGAAAATTAGCTACCTGACTTTTCTTCATTGCATGGGATACCTGAGTCATGCCGTTTTCCATAAAAATAAGCTACCTTACATCTGTTCAATGTATGACACAGGTGTCAAAGTGTTATCTATGAAAATAAACTACCTTGCACCATTCAAACATAAGCATAGGCATCAGAAGCTTGCCCATGAAAATTAGCTACCTCGCATTCCTTCGTTGCATGGTCCATG
>MJUT01010303.1:18697-32849 GCA_002080005.1 Gigantidas platifrons | reverse complement strand
TGAATGTTCTTAAGCAGAACCCTATCACCTTGTTTCAAAACTTAATTTCTTACTTTCAAATCATACCTTGTTTTATGCCTTCTACTTGCCCTTTCAGCAGCTTTAGAAGCTGTTTTGTGTGCAAACTGTAACCTCTTCTCTAATTGTCGAGCGTATGATTCGTGACTTTAACCTTGAGCTAACTCTATGTCTACTCCCAAGAAAGCATCAATGCTAAGGCGAGGATGCCAGCCAAACATTAAAAAATGTGGACTGTAGTTCTTACTCTCATGCCTAGTAGCGTTATACGCATGTACCAACGGAGCTACATAATTTTTCAAGCTTACCTTCTGTTCATCATTCAAAGTTCCTAGCATGCCTAACAAAGTGGAGTTAAACCTCTCACACTGACCATTCCCAGCAGGATGATATGGAGTCGTTCTAGACTTCTTAATATCAGCCATCTTACACAACTCTCTAATAACTGTAGACTCAAAATTCCTACCTTTATCGCTATGTATACGGGCTGGAAACGAGTAATGTTGAATGCATGATTCCCATAAACATCTAGCAGTAGTCTGATCTGTCTGATTCCTTGTAGGAATTGCATGAGCATAGCGAGTAAAATGATCAGTTATTACTAAAATATTTTCATAACCTCCCTTTGACTGTTCTAAAATCAAACAATCTATGCAAATCAACTCAAGTGGTTGACACGACTCAATAGAGACTAGTTCAGTAGAGTTCTTAACTTTTGTTTTCCTCAGTATGCAATTGGGACAGGTTGATACCTTATTTTCTACATCTTTGTTGATTCCAGGCCAGTAAAACCTAGATTTTACTAAATATAATGTACGATCTCTACCCTGATGACCAGCATCATCATGAAAACCTTTCAAAACCACCTCTCTATAGTCTATTGGCAATACCAGCTGATAGGTAGTTTCACTATTCATGTTACTTACCCTGTAAAGAATACCATTTCTCATAATCAATCTGTTCCAGTCATATAACAGTTTACGCACATACTGCGATTCTTTGCTAATTTGTCTCTTTGTAAGTTTCTGACCTACCCTTTTCAACTCTATGACTCTAGCTATATCTATATCTCTCTTCTGTTCATCAGCCCAGGAAACGTCACAAAACTCATTTAACCCTATGTCATTATCATCAACCAAAGCATCAAGACTCTGAGACATCAGTATGCTCTCAGCCGAAGGGCAACTAGGCGACACTAATATTGCATCTAATATGGCCCTAACAGCATGACTGAGCATTTCCTTACGATCCTGATCAAGCCTGGACAAACTGTCTGCAACAGTGTTAGACTTACCACACATATACGTCAAACTGAAATCATAGCTTGCTAGAGCTGCTATCCACCTTTGTGACGTAGCATCGAGTTTAGCCTTACCCAGCACATATGTGAGAGGATTATTATTCGTACGAACTTCAAACTTATTTCCATATAAATAATCATGGAATTTATCCGTAACTTCCCACTTAAGACCAAGAAATTCTCTTTTATGTGCAGGGTAAATTTTCTCCGCAGCACGTAAAGCTCTACTGGCATAGGCTACTACCCTATCTATACCATTCTGTGGCTGATGAAGTACGGCACCTAACCCATTGCCACTTGCGTCTATGTCCAACAGACACGGTAAACTGTAATCGGCATAAGCTAAAATAGGAGGACTAGTCAATACCTCTATTAATCTCTCACGAGTAACTTGCTGCTCCTGACCCCAATTCTACTTAACTGGTTTAGTCTTACCTTTCCTTTTCCCATTATTTTTGCCTTTCTTATTGGTATGATGTCCAACAAGAAGATCATTTAAAGGCCTTACTATTTTAGCGTAGTCCTTGATGAATTTCCTGTAATAGGATGTAAATCCAAGAAATCCTCTCAAACCTTTGATGTTATATATTTCTGGCCAATTTCTTACCGCATCGACATTTTCTTCGTCAGTTTTAATGCCATCTTCAGAGACTACAAATCCCAAGTACTTGACCTCTTTCCTAAAAAACTCACACTTACTTCCTTTTAATTTTAAGCCATTTTCTCTCAATTTCCTGAATACTGACTCTAATCTTTGTATTTGTTCTTCTACAGTCTTAGAGAAAATCACAATATCATCTAAATATATTAAACACTCTCTTAGATTTATCTCACCCATGCATCTCTCCACAAGTCGCTGGAACGTTGCACAAGCGTTGGTTATCCCAAACAGTAACCTAGTACATTCATAAAAACCTAACGGTCCAAGATTAAAAGCTGTCTTATACCTGTCTGCTTCCTTAAGATTACACTGTAAATATGCTGAGCGTAAATCAAGTCGAGAAAAATACTTACTTCCGGCTAAGCAATCCAGTGTTTCTTCTATACGAGGAATACTATGTGCATCACGAACAGTCCTCTTTTTTAGCGTTCTGAAATCTATACACATGCGCAAACGTCCATCAGATTTACGTACCAGTACCACATTAGAGGAAAAAGGGCTATTAGACTCCCTTATAGCTCTTGAATTCAACAATTCCTTCAAACGCTCACGGACTTCTTCATACAAGGAAGGAGGAATGCGTCTAAACGGTTGCTTAAATGGAATATCATCGGTTAACTTAATCTCGTGTTCAACCAGTGTTGTATAGCCTAAGTCAGTAGGGCCTGTCGAAAATACCGACTTCCATTTAGTCAACATATCTTGTAAATCTTCTTTTATATACTTTGGTAAATCATCCTCGATTTTAATACCAAGATTCTTCAGATTCTTACCTTCTGTGATGTTAAGTGTTACTGGCCTAGTTTGATCATAAAACTTGAAACCATCTCGAATGACCTTAACCTCTCTTAACTGACAAAAACCGACTTGGGTTTAAAAATCACTGGTTTTGCAGTAATGTTGCACATCTTAACAGGAATTTTCTGTTTACAACCACCCTTAACAGATACTACTCTTGGACAAACAACAACTTTATCCCTGATATCACTAGAAAATGAACAATTTTCAGTAATTAACGTCCCATTATCACCAAAAGATGAACCCTTCATCTTAACCATACCAGAAACTGTCATAACTGAGTAAGGCTGTAATGTCAACGGAAGCTTATTTGATGAACGCACCACACCAGAATTCTTATGTAAGGATAGAAATGCAGTATTCCACTGTTTTGGAATTTTAACTTCCTCATCCAGACAATCTAACTTCTCAAGACATATTCTTAAAATGTTTGTACCTATTATAACAGGAACTCTGTCACTAAGATCAGACGTCGAAACAACCAACATAGGAATACAAATAGGATCACTTTGAATAAAAGGTATCTGAACTTCAACTTCAACATAACCAGAATATGGAAGTTTTGAACCACCTGCAACACTAACAGATAACTGAAAGTTCTTAACCACAGGGACTGGCTTCATCAACTTCAAAACATGATCAGACACGGTTGAAACCATGGATCCACTATCGATTAGAGCATAACACTTCAAAGAATTAACATGGACAATTGAATGATTCTCCATCCCTACCATCCTTTCTAACAAACGTTTCTTTTCAGACAAAACGTTACTAATTATAGGGATACCATCAACTGAGTCTCTAGTTTGCCCTGCAACAGAGACTACTCCCGGTTTAAATCCCGATTCTGGTCTTTATTAATTGAACTACTTACTTGACCTCTACCAAATCCTCTGTATCTAGATCTTCCTCTCCCTTCATGTCCTTGATATGTATTAAATTTACCTCTATATGAACCTCTATTATAATTCCCATAGTTACCTGAACTTTGTTGTTTACTTTGAATATCAGATTGTTTACTTTCTTTAACTTTCTTCAACTCACCTTCAAAATTATCAAGTCTTTTATTCAGAAGTTCGAGTGTCTTAAAACGTTCACTCATATCTGAAACTGCAGAAACTGGTTGATGAGTTGCTGTGTTTTCAGGTTTTGAGGCACCCGAAAGCTCAAGCTCAAGTTCAACAGCTCTTACCTCTTTCCTTAATTCATCAACATTCTTGATAATATCATATTTATTCCTTGTAGCATTTTTGAATGCTGGATCCCTTAAACCAGACCAAAACTTGGCTCTAAGCATATCATTCCTCACTTGTGGATTCAAAATACCTGTATCATACACTTTCTGCAATATAGACTCTAATTTCATACCGTAATTAGCGACGGACTGACCATTCATCTGTTTCTCTGCGTAGAAACTCAGTAAAAGTGTATCACTAGAATATACATTACCGTATATGCCTTCTAATTTATCAATAATATGAATGGGCGTAGCAGATTCAGGGAGCGTAAGCAAAGTGTTACGTGCTTGACCTTCCAGGGAATTTCTCATACACTGTACAATTATCAATTCTGGGTACAGATGCTCTCTAAGTAAACACTTAGCTTCGAATTTCCAGACATCAAACAATGTTTCACTCTTTGGTTCACCAAAGAAATTCGGTAAGCGTGGTCTCTGATAAGGGGGAGTATTACAAGCCGTGTCAGGAGTTTCTCTACATAAATTGAAACTAACTTTAGGTTTAAAGTCATCTATGCCTGAATAATCGTGGAAATACTTTCTAAGGGGAGTAGGGGGTGGAGGTCTAGGTTTAAGTTCCTCACCAACCTCTCTTGGTGTGCTAGTGTTATACCCAGTAGGAAACTGATTAAAAACAAAATCGTCCTTCTTAATTGAGGGTTTACGATGAGATAACAACTCATATTCTTCACTAATGAGTATTTTATATTTGCCCTGCTGAGACAAAATTTCAATCATTTTTGTCATATCAGACTCTGAAACTTTCGTACCTGCCCCGGCACCTTCGACATTTTTGTCGGTCATATTACCCAACGGTTTATCACGGAACATACTCAAAGTAAAATATTTTCGTACAAATAGTAAACGACAAGACAAGTAAACAACAAACACAAATGATTCACAAGACCATTAAATGTAAATGATGATGATAATGATAATGTCAACTCAACGTCAGCAGAATAAGAAGTGCATTCGTGTTCAGTGCAGAGTTAGTTATTCATGCCGCAAAAGTAAACAGCTGAAAAATATATGTAAAAAAGATGAAATATCGTACCAAAACAAAAAAAAATAACCAGTCAAAATATACAACACAATAATTATCAAAGTATAGTCAAATAAATAATTAAATTGTCTTCAAATTAATAAAATATTTCAATATTATCATAAAGTCACAATCACTTTATTATAAATGGTCTGAGCTCAATACACTGTTGTTGACATCATCATCTGTCGAGTTGACCGCGGTATGCGTGATTACAAAAAATCAATACACAATTAATACACAATGGTACACATCGGTATGTAACAAGCAGACCGTTACAAATAACCACAATTCACAACGAATAAATATGTATTTTCCTCATGTTGTCGGTGTATAAATTATCCACCAAATTAACTATAAATTCTGAGAGCTGCAAATTATGAACTATTTACAATATTCATTACCAGTATGCCTCTAACTATTTAAAATTCACTTCATTTTGGGCAGCGCTGCATAAATTACGGGAGATCACCATTCCGTCTTGACGAAACTAGTAAAGACTGCTTTCCAAATAACGACAAATACAGGAAGATTTCTCTTCACCGATAATATTAATTGTAGAAATACATCATGTTTGGGTACCACCAATATTATTACATCTCGTAGGAGCCTCCATTTGTCGCAGGCAAATCTACCATGTATCCATTTAGATAAGAGAATAATTGCTGTGATGGTACTAACCAAACGAATCAACAAGATTTAACTGAAAATATATTTAATATCCAACACATCAAGGAAAAATACAATATTCATTCACATATAAAAAAAAAAATGACGACAGTAATAAACAATATGTCTATGACGAATTCTACGATATACTGACTTACTGTATTAAACTCATAACTGAATTTGAATTTTATTTAACGTTTTTTCAGGAAATTTCATTCTTCTAATCATACTGATTAATTCTAATTACGATAAAATTCAGATAACAATAGCTGTTGACAGAAAGTAAAAAACTCGATCATTTATATTATAATTATTCTTTTTTTTTATTTCACCCACAAAGGACGGAAATATTTAACGATACTTGAACATATTTTTTATTTCATTTGTATACCTTTTTCTTGACAGAATTTAAGCTCTATTCGTGCATTTGTCCTCCACACCAACGGGTAAAAAGTTGATGCGAATTATACACCCGAACTAGGTTTTTCCTGTCAAGATTTTGGGAGCAAATATCATAACCTCTATTCAACGACTGCCTGTCTTATGCTACATTTTTCATAACTCCCTTCAACGGTCGCTATAGAAAACAAACTTGTATTAGTATAGTTATCCAACTTAAAACAACTTATATATGTTATTGATAATAATATTGTTTCAGGGGCTGCAACACATGCAGGTTTCATTTGAAACAAAGGCAATCACAAAACATCACTTGAAATACAGATAATCACAAACATAATTTGAAATAAAGACAATTACAAAGAATCATTTGAAATACAGATAATCACAAAGCATCATTTGACATAAAGGTAATCACAAAGCATCATTTGAAATACAAACAATCACAACACATCATTTGAAATACAGACAATCACAAAGCATCATTTGAAATACACACAATCACAAAAGATCATTTGAAATAAAGACAATCACAAAACATCATTTGAAATAAGACAATAACAACACATTATTTGAAATACAGACAATCACAAAGCATCATTTAAAATAAAGACAACCACAGAACGTTATTTGAAATACAGACAATCACAAAGAGTAATTTGACATAAAGACAATCACAAAACAACATTTGAAATCAAGGCAATTCTTATAGTTTAAAACTAAGATTAAGTCTAACGCTTGAAGACTAAGTTTAAGTCTAATAGTTTAAGTCTAACACATTAAGACTAAGTTTCATTCTTATAGTTTAAGACTTAGTTTATGTCTAACACTTTAAGACTATGTTTAAGGCGTATGTTTTAAGACTAAATATCATAACCTCTATCCAACGACTGCCTGTCTTATGCTACATTTTTCATAACTCCCTTCAACGGTCGCTATAGAAAACAAAAATGTATTATTATAGTTATCCAACTTAAGACAACTTATATATGTTATTGATATTAATATTGTTTCAGGGGCTGCAACACATGCAGGTTTCATTTGAAACAAAGGCAATCACAAAACATCACTTGAAATACAGATAATCACAAACATAATTTGAAATAAAGACAATTACAAAGAATCATTTGAAATACACACAATCACAAAAGATCATTTGAAATAAAGACAATCACAAAACATCATTTGAAATAAGACAATAACAAAACATTATTTGAAATACAGACAATCACAAAGAGTAATTTGACATATAGACAATCACAAAACAACATTTGAAATAAAGATTATCACAAAACAGCATTTGAAATCAAGGCCACTCTTATAGTTTAAGACGAAGCTTAAGTCTAACGCTTGAAGACTAAGTTTAAGTCTGATAGTTTAAGTCTAACACATTAAGACTAAGTTTCATTCTTATAGTTTAAGACTTAGTTTATGTCTAACACTTTAAGACTATGCTTAAGGCGTATGTCTTATGACTAAGTTTAAGTCGTATAGTTTAAGACTAAGCTTAAGTCTTATGGTTTAATACCAGGTTTAAGTTCACCACTTCAATAAGGATACAATGCTATGGGGATTGGATTGTGTTACCTGAAGATAAATTACAAAAGGATGCTATTAAATAGTTTAACATACATACACAATGACTACACATTACAATGCATATTGTAATTCAGTTGTTGATCTATTGGGGAATTCAGGTACACCAACACCAGACGATAGTATTTACTATTAACATTAACTTAGACATGTCGTACTACATATTAACCTGTATCAGGATATATAGATATAAAGGTGAAATGCAAAGGTTTTGAGTATTTGATTTTATTTCTTTACTCGTAAACGATACATAAATAATGCCGAAAAAACAAATGTTGGCCGTCAAGTGTGTCACCGTTTACCTGTAAACAGGTAAATTTATTGTTTATTGTCGAAATTTAACATGATTATCTCCTCTTGGTAGGCCAAGACTGTGACGTCAATCGGTTCTTATCAGTCTGCTGTGCCTACGAGGATATTATCGCTTCTCGATATTCTGCTGATGAAAGTTACCAACTTGATATCACAGACATTGATTCAACATAAAACATATATGTATTAAAGACATATCAATTAAAAAAAGAAAAAAAAAAGAAAAAAGCATTTAATTTGAAATTGAAAATATAAAAAAAAAATACATGCCGAACTGTTGTACTCTGTTTACTTTCAAATAGACAATATCCGATAGGGAAATGTCTCTCTAAAAATATTGTATATGAAATATGAATGATAAATACTAGTAACTCTGGTTATTTTTACATGAACTATTACCTTTACATTTTCTTCCCTTTAATGCATTTTTACATCAAATGTATTACTTATGACTTGTAAGTGGTCTTTGAATGGAGAACAGCGAGATGTAGAATTCATGTCCGTGACACACTATAACCTTCATTTACTTTAGTCGTAATTTGCACAGTTTACTTTAAGGGGCTCTACCTATAAAATTGTCATTTTACGTCTTTCCGAGAGAAACACAATTTAATAACAATTAAATCTTTTGATAATATCTACAATTTTAGGGGACCCACTACCATTAACCATAAAAAACTAATGTGAGTCCCCAAAAGTATATGATCCCTGTAATGCCTTAGAGTACTTTAGGGGCCTCGCTACCTATATCCACGTTTCATAGCACAAGACAACCGCATTAACCATAGAAAATAATGCGAGTCTCCTAAGGTAAATGATTCCTATAGTGCCTTTGTGTACATTAGGGGACCCACTACCATATATACCTGGTTCATATCAAGACAATAACATTCGTTATAGAAAATAATGTGAGTCCCCGAAAGCACCTAATAAATATCGTGAGACAACACAACCAAGTCTCATAGAACAAAAATGATACATTATATTGTTAATCCCCGGCTTTGTTTTTTTCTTTTGTTTTTGTTTTTGTTGAGGATATGTAGAACCACCTAAACTACATCAAGGCCTGACATACTTATTCACCAACACAGAAAAATTTACACAATCTACAACAGAGATCGTTGTGCATACCATCTTCACAAATTGACGACAGAGCACACTGTACGACAATGTACAAATGCACATGCGTCTCAGAAGAGAATCCAGACATTTCCATAAGGGAGATCCGGCGTTTTATTTCAAAAACCAATTTGTTTTATAGAAATATCAAAAGATACCGATACGTAATTCAAAGCGAAAATTACAAGACATGGTAAAAAGAAAAATGACAAGGACGAAACTAGAAATACGTGCTTACCAGTTTTAGTTTATAACAATTTTATTTGAACAAATGACAAAAAGGATTGGACACAAGTTGCGCTAACTTATGAAGTCCTCTCCCATTTACAGTGTAATTATCAATAATAACAACAAATCTTGATAAGAAATCAAACAAAACAAAATAAGAATATATATATATATATAGAATATATATATACTTTAGAAAGAAAAAAAAGAAACAAAACAAAAAAAGATGTGAAAGTGGATGGATGTAATGCTTATGAACAATTTTAAACAATTATAAATCGTTTTTACTCTTTAATAAATTTATATACATTTCGAAAGACTCGAATATTTTCATCAAGGGTGAGGTTATCACTTCCTTTTGTGATTACATTTAAATCAATGTTAAATGGCACCCAGCTGAGGCTTTGTAGCAAGTCATTTCGTAGTAAAGAATATATTGTACAGAAGAAAAAGAAGTGTTCAACATCTTCTCTTGGGAATCCGAAGTTGCAATTAGGACTATCTACAGTATTTACTTTAAACAGATCATAGTTCAAAAATGAGGCTGAACATCTAATTTGGGTTAAGATAATGTTAAGTTTTCTAGGGCCATAGAAAAAAATGTTTTGGTACTTGCTTAGGATAATCACTATTGAGACGTAATGCATTCTTGAACTGTGTTATCGTATCTAAACTTCTAATGGAAGTGTCGAGCTTGTTCCAACTTTTTATAGTAGATGGAATAAAGGAGTCAGTCATCACAGAAAGTCTACAAAAAGGTACAATTAGGTCAGAACCATTACGTTGTGCTCTGTATAGTTGGCGGAACAAGACCACAAAGATAATTGGGTGCTGTGTCATTTTGCGTATTATAAAATAACTGAATTTTTCGTTTTTGTCTTCTGACTGCTGGGGTTTCCCATTTCAATTCCTGATAAAGAAAAACAGTTTTTGTAAATATTGGGAGGCATGTTATAATACGAGCAGCTTCTAATTGTTGTTCTAATTTATTAGAATACCATGACCCGCAGTTATCCCACACATCACACGCATATTCAAATAGGGGGCAAATAAAAACAAGGTAGAACTTTTCGAGATTTACGCGATTCATTCTTAGTTTCAATTTCCGTAACATGCAAATATGTCTGCAGATAGTTTTAATAATATTTTCAACATGGTCATTTCACTTAGCATTACTTGAAAATGTTACTCCCAAATGTGTATGGGTATCAGTAAGTAGAATTTGTTTACCCTCAAAAGAAAATTGAAATTATTTTCTGTATCAATATTGGAAAAGACCATTATTTCAGTTTTATCAGGGTTAAAAGACATTCACCAACTACGAGACCAAACATTAAGTTCGTTCAAGTCGTGATTGATGACAATATTGATTTCATTAACATTCGACTCGAATATCGATGAGCAGTGTCGTCAGCAAATAATCTACTTAAAGAGTGGAGTTTTTCTCCAATGTCGTGTATATAGATTAAAAATACCCCCGCAGAAACAAATGAAAAAGAAGATACCGCTGATCTATTAATGACCTGTTGCTTTCTGTTTTTTAAATAATTTCCTAAGCAACTAAGAAGATTGACGTTGATGCCATATGCATTCATTTTGTGTAATAAACCATTGTGCCAAAGTTTGTCGAAAGCCTTTGAAAAATCGTAGAATACAAAACAGATAAATTCTTTTTTCTCAAGTGAATAAGTATATTGTTATAAAGTTCGAGTAATTGATGGACAGTTGAATGTTTGGGTAAGAGTCCCGATTGGTATTCGTAAATAAGTTTGTTTCTGACTAGATGATTGTAAACATATTTATAAACTACTCGTTCCATAATCTTACTCACACAACTTAATAAAGATATGGGGCGATAATTGGAGGGCAATGAAGCGTCCCCTTTTTTAAATATGGGTATGACATGTGCAATTTTCCAAGATGAGGGAAATTTGCACTGTTGTAACGACTTGTTAAAAATAATTGCCAAGGATTTAGCTATCTTATTTGACGAAATTCTTAACAATTTGTGACTTATTTTATCTGGTCCAGTAGTCATTTTTGGATCCAGAATTTGCATTACATCAGTAATTTCATTTTCCGTTACAATTATATCATTTATAGTATTTTCAGTTCTGTTTGGAAAAGCGGGAGGGGAAATATTGTTGTCCTCTATTTTAGAAATTTCACTGAAATATTTGTTAAGTAACTCGCATTTTTCGACATCGTCATAAATAAATTCTCCAACATTATTCATGGGTGGAATACAGTTACTTCCCTTGTTTGCATTACTTAAAATTTTCATTATTTTCTAGTAGGTTTTGGGGTTTGAGGAATTGTGAAAAAGAATTTTGTTTAAATTGGATTCGAAATTTCTCTCGATTACGATACCAGAAAAAAACGAACGATAACTTGACTTTTACCATTTCGGACACTGCCAATTACATGGGACCGCCCAATATTTTCTTTTGTAATGTTCACCTTTAATTTATTGTTGCATATATCAACAATATGACTGTCAGTGTCGACAGGGTGTATTATATTGCCTCTTTCATCAACGGGTACACTGATGTTGTGGAAACGCAGGCTGGTTCTGCGCGAGTATTGTTCCTGGTTTTCTAGCCTTATTTCCAGGTTATTCATTTTGTAATGGAGGTGGTCTATTTCTATATCCTGTTCGTTCAATGCATTGTCTCGTCCGGTGTTGTCCTTACTTATCTCTACGATCATATTAGCCTGTTTGGTGATTATTTTCTTTTGTTCGTCAATAGTTTGTTTCATAGGGATAATATGTTCGTCTATGTATGTTTTTGTATGCGTGTCAATGGCTTCATTAATGGCTTTTGATATTGACTGACCAATTGTGTTTGAGATGACTAGAATTATTTAGTCTAACACATCTTTGCTTGTAAAAGCTTCAATTATTTTGTCGGAAATAGTTTTTCTTAATGGCACCGGAGGTTTTTTAAGCTTCGAGATAGATAGATCTCTGGGGTCACCAATCGAATTTCGTCATCTGGTTTGGCGAGTGTTTTGCTTTGAAGTAGCTGGTAGATTATCAGGACTAAGTGGACTATGTCTTTTATTGGGTCTATAAGGAGTTTCAAATGTTGTTAATATTGACAAATTAAGCTGAGATCTGGATATAATGGTTTCATCAAGGTCCTCGATTTCAATATCATTTTCCATGGACGTCGCAATTTTGGTTTATTGTTTACAGTTACACCTTGTTAGAAGAAGACTGATTATATATCACAAAACAGTTTTTTCAGTACATTCAAGATATCGGATATGTTTTTAAAAGGTAAATCATCCTTTAGGGACACTTTTCCGAAATTATTTAGTCATACTTGCAGCATTTTTTCCCTTTTTAGAGAGCTCGATTACGTTACCAACCTTCTATCGCGCATGCCCAGTCTATAACCTAGGACAAAAAAGGGGGCTGTCCGCGTCTGGCTCCGCCTATGTATCCCCTATGGGGTGACTATTTGATTCTGAGATAAATCTAGAAGGTTGTTTTTAGAAATAACAAGTGCCTTCGACCTGTAATGTCTTCCATACCAATATTTTACATAGTACTGTATATTTCGAATTCCATGTATTTCTTTTCCCCATGGAAATAATTGCAACTATAAGTAGATAAATGTAAAACAAATACCAAGCAGTTATCCGGGATTAATATGGTGTAGTCGTTTTGGCATATTTTGTTTAGAAAAGGTGATTATAGCAGCAAGTGGTGGCACAGTGGTTAAGATGACCCTCAAAAGTTTGCCGGTTCAACAGGAATGCATTTGACCTGCATTATATCCTATAAAGTCTTTCTAGTAATTATTTAATTCCTAATTTTCTAAATTTTGAAATCTATATAGATATTTGTTTTATCCAAGCAATTCTGGTTTTATTTTTGCATCCAATCACCACAGTAGCAAGTACTTGATTATCAGCCACATATAATGTATTTCTTTGTCCTTTCCAATCTGAAGATTGTTCAACACTTAATCAAGTAAAGACCAGTTTGAACAATATATAATAAGTTAAAATTTTGTCATTCCTCAAATAGGTGTTTGGTGTTTCTACCTGGGGATAATGATGCTCTTCCCACACCAACATTGGCAACAGACCTATAAAGAAAAATACAAAGTTAAAAACAAATGAATAAAAAGAAATGCAATGTTTGCTAAGTCCACCGGTTTTATTGGCAGATACACCATGCATACAAAAAAAAAAGAAGTATAATTAGATGCCATTTTACTAACATATATGGTATTCTCATGACGCCCTCTAACGACCCAGAATGAGGAAATGAGATGTGTTAGTAATTAAGCAAAATTATATTGTAGGAAACAATTTTTAATAAATCAGACTAAATATTTCCTTTGTTACATTTTATATTCCCTCATGCTAAGTCATGGACCGAACTCGTGCAAACATTATTGTTACTGAAAATAATACTGTATATTATTGGACCAGTTTCAGGAAGAAAAAGAATTTCAAGGATAAAAAATTTACAATCAATTGTACTCATAGAAAAGATGCATGTAAACTTGAAAGCCATTTAATTGTTATTGTAAATTTGCTAAAAGGAAACAAATTGAAGGGAAAAGAAATATTGATATTTTAATTTTAATTCCATTGTAAATATAATTGAAAGATTTTTCTTGAGTTTTGCTCCTGGCTTTAACAAGCATACAACCGAAAGCCAGAAAATGGGCAAGAATAGAAAAAAACAAAACAAAACAAAAAATACAACAAGACACACAAAAAAAAACAAAAAACAAAAAAAAAAACAAAAAA
>MJUT01010303.1:4333-18575 GCA_002080005.1 Gigantidas platifrons | reverse complement strand
TACCCCCCCCCCCCATGAATAAGTACGGAACCTAGAATTAAACTGACAAACACACAAAAAAAAAAAAATATGTTGCATCAAAGTTACTTACAAATCTGTACAACACTGATACATACATGTACTCATATTAAAAAAACTCATATATTTTTTGTTTTTTTTTTTCTTCTCTACTTTAACATTTATTTTAAGCAAAATAACACACCTAAATAAATTATAATTAATCAAAAACTAATGAAACCATAGTAAAGGCCACCACCATTTTTTCACTTACATAAAATTCATATATCTAAAAAGAAGAGAATATTACAAAAAAGGCTGTTTCAGTGAATCCAACTTAACTTAACTGGTCGCCATGATATAGCTGAAATAGTGTTGAAAGTGGCGTTAAACACCCAAATAAAATAAATCAAATCAAATCTATTCCATAGCTTCCTCTGTAGTAGAAGAATTACTTGCTGCAGTGTTGTTTGCAACCAGCAATTTCTCTACTACAGATTCAGACACTTCAGTAAGCGAAGTGTTCCCTTCCTCATCAAAATCATCATGTGATGAGGAAGGTGGTACTGTCGCCTTTAAGCCCTTACGCTGTTCGACCAACATGTTTTTCTTGGCCTTCATGGCACGGAGTTTGTGATTAATCTTTACAACATAATCCTCACAGTTTTTTAGTTCTTGCTAGAGGTTTTTTCGCCTATTTTGAAACTGTAGCTCTTTCTCTATGTCAAATTCCTCCATCACACATTTAACGATTTCTTATCAAAACTACTCTTTGTCTGTAAAAAAGGATGTAAAAATATTATGAAAAAGCTTCTATTGATAGGTCTATATAATAAATTATTGTCAATTAATTTTGAACTGTGCATCTGTTGCACTAAAATACCACTGCTGAACTGTTAGTCCTCTAGGGTTTTAACAGTACAGTAGTCAGTACGTTGATGCTAGTATGAAATATATCCTTTAAGCAAATTATTTTAATAAAATTGGAAACTAAAGAGTGCCTCCATAATGCAGAGATATATCCTTAGATGGTTTGAATCTACTTTTTTGTAATTTTGGCTAGAAGTTCTGCTCTACGTTTTTTGGTTATAACATTTTGACCATGAGCATCACGGAAGAGATATAAATTGTTGAGATGCACATCTGATATAGTAAATTAATATTAGTATATTATAAATATTGTTAAAAACTTAAGTAATTATGACCAAAAAAATTTACCCATAAAATATCTTCTGTCCAATAATATAAATTCAGTCAAATGTTTTTGTATTTTGATTAAATTTCATTTTTTATTTTTTATTTCAAATCCTGGATATTATCTATCAGTTGCTGATGAATTCAATTTTGTATATTGCTTCACAGTCTGTAGTTGTCTTCTGCAGTACTTCATTGATGGAGATACTGCGAAGCCTTGCTACCGTAAGGGCAACATTCAGAGTATGTCCAGGATTGGAAAACTATTCTTTGTGACCAGGTGGTACAAAGTGGGGACAGTCTGTCTCCAGAACTATTTTATCTAGAGGCAGACTTCTCCCGCTTTCAAGCACATCTATTACATTGGGCTTATTGATTAAATTGGCAATGCCAAACTTCAAGTTTGGGAATCCTCCCATCCACTGCATTGCATTTTCCTGAGTACCAGTAAAACATTGCAGATGGATGGGATATTCCCTTGGCAAATGCCAGGTGGCCTCTGAAAACAGCAAGTTATTCATGTCTCTGCAGTGAAAAAAACTACTGGGAGATTAAAAAAAATTGCTGTTTCCAACTGCCACCTGAGATTTGTCAATTGGATTCCCTCACTTACACCTCTATGCAAATATTTTTTTGCAAGCCCAATCTCCCCAACAGTCTTAATTTTTGGGAGTTTTAAAAGTGAATGTACAGTTGCATTGATGTTATCATCTAACATATTAGAGTACTTTGGGTGTAATCCAACAGAACCATATATATTGGAAGATAAATTCAAGACATCTGATGTGTGCTTGAAATGTTGGGCAAATACAAAGTTGGTTACAAAACCTTTTGTAATTTGGTGGAAAGTCAAAATCGTTGTAATCAAATTCGTACCTCCCACCATAGAAGTTTCCATAAATCAACTCATCCAAATGTCCATGTGAGTCAACATATGGAAATCTCCTTCGCAAATGATGTTCCTTGCAATTTGAACGATGACATTTACCATCATACATGTATTCATGGCAAATACCATCACATTTTATTTGATTCATCTTTAACATACCGAAAATCCAGGTAAAGTATGAAATAGGTATCTGTAAAACAACAAAATATGGTTTTAATTATTAAAAATTAAGGACAGTATATTTGAGACCCTACTCCCCCCATAATAAAAATAAAAAAAATAAATAACAGTATGAAACTAAAGACCTTTAAATACTGCGACGCCAGCGTACCGAACATAGATGTTAATTGTGATACAACAATGCGTAAATGTCAAAGCTTTTAATCCACTGAAAACCAAAGACCTGAAAATCCTGTGACACCAGCATTCCGACCACGGATGTTAATTGCGATACAACAATGTGTAAATGTCGAAGCTTTTAATCCACTGAAAACCAAAGACCTGAAAACCCTGTAACACCAGCATGCCGACCACGGATGTTGATTGCGATACAACAATGCCGAAATGTCAAAACTAACCTTCAATTCATACAAAACCAAAGACCTGAAAATGTGTAAATGTCAAACAACTTCATACTTTAGTAGAAAAACTTATATGTTATGGGATTGATTGATTAGTAGGAGTTGATATGCTATGGGAAGAAAGACTGAAATAACTGCGTTGAAGGTGTAAAGAAAACATGGTATCTTTCTTTCTGTAATAATGCTGTATAATGTGATAAAAAAGAAGCCACAAATAGACTTACATTCTGAGTACCAATTGGATTGAAAACATTGAGGAGACCTGTAAAGTAGATGCTCCCAAGTTTCAGCTGACGCAGAATCAAATACATTTTTCAGTGATTACATATTTGTTATTCCATCAATTCTAAATATAGAATAAATGTAAATGTCCCTTAGTAAGGCTATGCTTAAGGCAAGTAAATGCTATTCTCCTCCCCATGCTTTCCATTTACTTGCAATTTCAAGTACTTGGAAGTATAACACCTCAATGTCTGATTGAGCACGTGGTTGGTGTCTGTGTTGCAAATCAAATCTCATTAAAGTTTGAAAGAAGTCTTTCTTTGTTACTAAAATATCAACTGTCAATAGTCTGAGACACACAGTTAAATCTTGATTTGATCTCCCATTAAACCAATAGATGCCATATGCCAAAGACAGTTTCCATCTGAACTTGTGCGAACAGGCAAATATTGTTGGCTAAAAGAAGGATGAAGCTTTGACAAAAATATAATGTCCATAAGTATAGTTTGAACTTTCAAAAAAGGATTCTGTGTTGTTAATTTCAGTAAATGCTGGGGAATCATTTTTGTATAACTGATGCAATTTTTGAGAGGTAAAAACTTCTTAAAAATGTTACGATAATGATCAATAATCAAACTAAATCCTTCATCTGCCAAATCTTTTACAAAAACATAATTTCCTTCCATGATTTTTCGGTCATCAGTTTTCTGATTTTTGACAATGGGAGATGGCGATACATGTATTTCTGTGTTGCAATTGTTGGCATGCTCTGGAACGAAACTTTTCAAATTTCCATATAATCTTGCATATTGCATCAGTTCAACTACTTTAGGGCTTACAATAATGCTAGATGGATCAAATGACATGAGATGCAAAAAGTCAAAGCTTGCAACTCTACTTAAAGCAAGATAGGCTTGTCCAGGTGCAAAAAATGTTTTGTACAAATTTATTAAAACATTATCAAGAGTTGTACCTTGTACACGATGAACAGTACATGCCCAGGACAGAATAATGGGGAACTGCAGTCTATATACAAACCTGCCTGTGCCTCGCAGTGATATTCTCTGTTTTACTTTTGTAACAGGAATAAATTCATGAGTGACATCGTGTTGAATCATAAGAACTTTTGATTGACACTTCTTAGTATGCCACATGTTCCATTCACAATACCCCCTTGCACATCTAAGTTTCTTCTTATCATATCTCTAGCATTTTTCCTAACTGAAATGTGTGCTGGCATGACCCCTTTCATTGTGTTCAGAAAAAGGGAGAGGTTTCCCTGATGTGTCATAATCCTTTGCATAGAGATGAAATAAAGGCTGTTCTGACACAGTGCTAGCTTGAATTTTTTCATTTATATCTTGCCTCTGTACATGTTTTGAAAAAATAGCCATACTACCTGACAAACCAAGAAGATCTTTACAATTTTCTGAGTTGTGCCCTGAACTCGGGACATTAGTTTCTTGATATCTGATTCATCATGAGCCCCCACCCGGATACGATTTAACATATTTGCAAATTCAACATCGTTTTTCTGTCGACAATTCTGCTCCAGAAAAAAGGGCTTAACATTTTCAAAAATAACACTTTCATAAATTTGATGAGTTGTGTTTTCCTTTACTACTGCTGGGAGCTGTAACAGGTCACCAAAAAGAATGACATGTTTTCCACCGAAAGGTTTCATTTTCAAAGATCCTTGGGCAGTTTGGGGACAGATCTCATCAACCTTTTCAAGTAATTCCCCAGACATCATACTAACCTCATCTATAATGATTGCCTGTGTTGAGGCTATACTATGCCAAGTTTGATCTAGATATGATAAATTACAGTTCAAATCAATGCCAATTTCGAAAAAAAGAATGAATGGTTTGGCCTGCTACCAAGACAGCAGCATTGCCAGAAGTTGCAAGTACCTCAACTATTAAAGCTGATTGTTCCATTTTCATCATTAAAGAATGATTTTCCTGTCCCCCCAGGACCACTCACAAAAGCCAAAACTAGTCCATCTAATCTTTCGAAAACAAAGTAAAACACCTTTTTCTGGTCATTTGTCATTTTAGAAACTCTGGAATCAAAATCTTGTTTTTCTGCCAAAATTTTACACTTTGAGACTGACAGTATTTTGTTGTTCACATCTGCCGATATACTTTCATCTACATGATCTGATTCAAGCTTAACAACAGGTATATCTTCGGAATCAATTTCAGAATTAAATGGAATAGATTCCCCAAGTGCCATATCAGATATTTTTTTGGCAAGAGTTTTTTATTTATCTGCAAGTTGTTCAAACATCATTTTTCTGGCCATCTTAGATATACTGTATGGATCAAAGTTGCGATTTTCATTTTTTTAATTCAACATCTATTTCATCATGTGATTCAAACAAACCTCTGATATAGCATTCTTCCTTGTATGTATGTGACCCATTTTCCCCAGACAAAAGTTCAGCTTCAGAAAAATATGGTGTCAAAAATTGGTATCTAGGAATTAAAACTGTCTGCCTTTTAATAACTTTATTTTCATTTTGATCGATCCAAATATTTTCAGCAGCAAATTTTGGAATTTTGGCATTGTCAGTATATAACACACTATATGAAGTCAAGTAATTTGGCAGTGTCATAGTTATAAATGGTTCTACCTTTGGTCTACTCATGTAATATTCACGATGACCAGGTTAAAACATTTCATCCCCATCATCATCCTCATCTATTTGATTTGCAGGCTTAAGTATCATAAGCCTATCTTCATGAAAGTTTATAAGTATGAAAATTACCTGCATGTTAGAATCAACAATTCTGTGGGATAGTTGGACAGCAATGGCTTCTGGAGCACCAATAATTCTAGATTCAAAATATTTCACATCATTTTTACTTAACTTGCATATATTTCACTAAATATCTTTCCAAAACCTGACCTAGTAGTTAATTTATGAACATTAACATGGCCACCCCAAGCTAACAAAGATATGGATTGTATGGAACAACATTCATATCCTCTTTTCTGAGCGTTTATATTCGAAACGTACACCATCATCACCATACCCATCATTTTCACGACAACTGTAAGGAAAACCATATTTGCATGTTCTAGAAGCATTTCCATTTTAGTGCTAAAACATCTATTAAGCCTCCACGAGTGCAACTGCTATTTCACAACCAAATCCCGCACAATTTTGCAATTTCTACCCCTAGGCTTTTCAGCAACACCTGCATCTACATGTACTTCACCCTCAAGCCAAAACATACCATGAATATGGAGCGCACCCCTATTCTGAGCTTCAATTCTATACCAGAAATGTTCAATTTTTCCAAAGACACTTGCAGGACCAAATATAAGAGATTTAACTGTACCACAGCGCTGACAAAAGTACTCTGTAGGCCCAACTGGGTGTATGGTAGATGATGGGTTTTCATACTGTGAAAGAGTGTCTTTAAATTCGGGCCAAAAGTCATTTGCTGTTAAAGTAAAGAAAATGTCAGCTGGACCCTTTTCAGAAACTATAGCTACTAAATCAAACCATTTCGTAGTCCAAAATGACTTGCTTCCAGGAACTGTTGCAGGCACTAATGACATATATTTATAGTAGGAATCACTGTCCTATAAGTTTTCAGCTGATAGTGGTTTTTTTCTATTATTATTTGTAGCAAGAGCATTGTTGGTAAAAAAAAAGCCTTTGTTTTATGTTTCTATCAAAAGTGAAAAATGGATAAAACCTATCATTTGCCCATCTTCTGTCAACATGCATAAGACGCATTTTGTGATATTTTCCAATAGTAAGAGTATTTTTTTCCCAATACCATGAACCCTCGCCACATGGGAAAAGATGTGGGAAAAGTTTTGCCTCCAAGTATTCATCCCCATATGATAAAACCTGTGCCTCTCCCACTTTATCTGCACTATCCCGTAAAACTTCTTCCCCAATTTGCACATCATGTATATTTGTTGGTTCTACTGGTGAAATGAATGTATCAGCTGGGAAAAGCAATCCTTCTTGCTTTTCAAGATCAGCGACTGGGAGTTGTCCTCCTTTTGTAATTTTAAGATCTTTAGTAAAACTGGGTACAGAAGCAAAAGAGGATGATGCAGAAAGAGGCTCAAAATGACCAATAATTGTTTCAAAATTGCTGAAAACCTCTTTATATAGTTTGTTGTTTTTCTGAAACCACATCAAAACCTTTTTCAAATCGGTGCTTGTAGTTGACATTTCTTTGTCCTTCATAAAGAAGGCCAACCATACCTCTGAAAACACGGGGGTCTTTATTAAACCAAATATCACCAACACTGTGCAAATATGTATAACCTGGAGGCTTAAATGTACATCAAAATAGCGAACCAATAGCTAGTTTTCGATATTAATTGTAGGACTTTGAAGACTTGACACACGTCACAGTCTGGAATCTCACCAAAATCATCAAACAAATAAAAGCTTTGACCTTTTGACAATTTTGTAAAACACTCATAGCAACTTGATACAGTATCAATACCTCGAACCACTTTTCTTTCAATCTTTAAAGAACTACTCGGTGAAATGAAACTCCTTGCTCGCCGTAAGTTTTTATCAACAGTGAACTTGACTGGGATAGAGCATTTTTCCACACGAGCAACAAACTGCAAAAGGTTTTGTGAAATAAATTACCTTTGTCACTGTATCCACCAATTGCAACTTTTTAGGATACAGTGTTAAATTTGATGATAAAATAACTTGCAAAGAGAATTTATGAAATTCTGCCCTACATGGCTTGAATATGAATGATAAAAAAATGGTAACATTTTTCAGATAAATTAATATGAATTTAAAGCATCATTTTCATTGTGCCAATGTACACTAAAATAAATCACTAATAATTGATATCATATACTCACTTCTATAGCCCTTTTGTTCATAGATGTATATTGCCATTAGTCAATACGTACTAAAAAAAAGACAAAAAATGTATATATAACTGTAAAAAAAATGTTAGTTTATAATCAATAGTATAAATCATTACATGTTAAGACAGATTGCTGTGGCATATCAACTTTTATACATGCATGTATCTGTATTAAAAAGTGTTTGGGAATTGCATATTATCTCAAAATTACTTCCTCTATTACATTTTGTAAGTGAACTAAATAAACTGCTGAAACGTGTGTATGATTCACCGGACTTTTTGAATTTTCTGCAGGACCTACTGAAACTGTGCATGACCTGAATTTCCCCCTGAGGAAAATGTTTTGAAGCAGTGAAGAAAAAACAAGGGACAATCCTTGGGACCAGCTTTGATTAAATGTACAAATATACGATCTGGCCGACATTCGTTTTCGTACTTTGCACACTTCTTATTCTGACTCACACTTTCGATTGTTGTAGCAGCAACTGGCTTTGTTTTCCTAGGCTGTGCACCTTGAAAATGTTTTAAGAACGACCACATTTTGCATTATTTTAAGGCTATTTTTTAGAACCGGAATTTACAAAATTCTAAGATTTAAACGGAATCGATGAGGGGGAACAAAAAAAAACCGACCCGCCATGTTTTCAAATAAACACACGAAATGGTCGCATTGATGCATCACAGCCAGTTTAAACTAAAAAAATACAATGATTAAAAGAATTACAGACCTTCGCAGTTGACATTTCTGTCAAAAAAGGTGATTTTCAGACTTCTTGTGGTGACATATGACGGTTATTACCACGTTGAAGCAAGACACTTTTGGACATGGCTCGTGCATTTCTGATATCTTAAAAATAAACTTTGACGCTTGTAAAATTACTTCAAGAGTTGGC
Source organism: Gigantidas platifrons (assembly GCA_002080005.1). Classification (NCBI taxonomy): domain Eukaryota; kingdom Metazoa; phylum Mollusca; class Bivalvia; order Mytilida; family Modiolidae; genus Gigantidas; species Gigantidas platifrons. The sequence continues at coordinate 9,928 of MJUT01010303.1, read as the reverse complement.
ATTTCTGGATGCTTCAAGATTGCTTTCATACTTTATGTGATAAATTTGACTCCGTGATATCAAGTAAATATGACGTTATTTCACGGACATTTCTGGTATTTTCGACGCTAGAAATCCTTTAAAAAGTTGTCACTTCTGTCAAAATGATTTGTCTAATGTTGTATATGTGTACCAGTTAGTGAAATTGTTGGTTTTTAATAAAAAAATCGGGAGTGTTAAAAAAACCCGCCATTACTTGAAATTGAGGGAATAGGGAAGAAAAGATTTGGCGATAAAGTAAGAAAACGTAACTGAAAAGGGAACACATGATTTGTTTCCCTTCATAGTTTAAATCAAATTAATTTAAGTAATTTAATATTGAATGAACATTTCTGATGCTGGAATGAAATAATTTTCGTGATAGTTATTTTTATTAATGTGTCTAAATCGCTTAAACGTTTTTGATAATAGACGGTCACTGAAAGCTTCTGAATGATTTTCCCCTAACAAAGTCGATATAAAAAATCACACAGACGTTTTTTCCAAATGTAAGAATAGTTCCAGAAACAGCAAGTCCCCGTAAGACATCGATCCCCATATCAAAGTAATTTTTATAAGTATTAGAAATAAATATTCTGGCCAGATCATGAGCAAAAACAACATAAATATCCCGTCATGGAACGAAACAAAACGAAATACAGCATATTGACGACTTGATATTAATGAGAACAAAAATATATAAAATGTCGCTTGTAAACATCAGAGTCAAAGAGGTTTTATTCAGAATTTCTGCGTAAATAAATGTGGTGTTTTGCCATTGTGTTATTCTTGCTAGCTACGACAATGGCCAAATTATTTTACACGAATATACATATAAATTTTGTGCTTTACTAAGCATAAAAATACAAACGTGCAACACAGCAAGATATTTTTGCAGCTTCGAGAGGTGGGTTGGGAGGGGCTAATCATGTTTTCAAATTAAAGAAATATTGTTTTCTGACAGTCAAAATGGGATGCGATCGTGCCACCTCTCCTTTGTATGAACCAAGAGTACATCTTCGCTTTAAATCTGAACGGCTACCTCTTTTTTGGTATACGTCAATCACTAATATTTATGGTCTATGTTTGAAAAGACAGAGAAACATTTTAAGTCAGAATTAAAAATTATTTTTTTTCACACGATTTTATACCAAAACACGTCATGGTCCGGCAATAACTGTTTGATATGTCATATTTGTTAAGAAGACAGACCCATATGCACGATTAACCCACAGGGGATATCCTAGAACCACGGTATTTATTATTTCATTTTAGTAGTTTTACAAGCGAAATCTTTTTAATTAGTATATTCAACCTTTTAATGTTAGCTTTATTAACAGTAAATTTAGCAATGTCCACCCACCCAACCGTTTTTCAAACAAAAAAGGGATATAGTATGATTATCTTTGTCCCATCAAAAAAGAAGAACTTGAATGACGCGAATGACGTCACGACAGGATATTTTTAAAGGGGAATAAGCAGGATTGATATTTCCCGCGGTTTTAAACAAGATAAGTTTATCTTACGATTTCGCACAAACGGCTTGAGAAAATAAAAAAAATATTACGATTTTCTATTTTCTAAGTTCACTATCTAAAAATGTGTAGATCTGTATTTCACCTGTAATGTCCGATTTTAAACTATATAACTGAAATATTGTTTGAAAGTGTCGTTAAAATCCATTACCACCTAATGCCCATTTAAATGACTACTGTGTATTAACTATGTATACCAGCATTATCATAACGTACTATTATATGCTGTTACATTTTCTTGTTACATTTTAATATTATACTGTATTTATATCTTTACAGGTAAAGTGATCTGTAAGTATAATTACTGTAACATAGTGTACATGCTTGTAAAACTGATCTAAATCAATAATTAACCATAAAAACATTCAGCATATGTTGTATTGGAATCAACCGATATAAACAGTGAATAGAAACTTACAAACATAGTTGTTGTTAGTATCATATATAAAATGCATGTTAATTTTAGAGTGTATTTATTAACATAGATATGAACGGAGCTTCAATACATATTAGTGTTTGACTAAACGAATCAACAGCAGAAAGATCTAGTCAAGCATTATATTGTAACTTTAGTACATGAATTTGTGTGTAAAATACAAGGAACACATAAAAGAACATACTGTTTCAACAAAGGAACGGTAGACTGTTTGGTTGTTGATATGTGATATTGTAACATTAGTACTAGTGAGTGTATGTACAATACAACGAACACAAAATAATGTATTGTATACAAATTGAAATAGGGTTAATTTAGTTTATAAAACATTTATAATCCATAATACCGCGGCAGTATATTTACACTGTTTAAGTCATCATTTCATGCTTTGCTATAAGTCAATTACAGCTAAGATTTACTTTGACATGTTCAGACGTTTATAATCATAATACCGCGGCAGTAGTTTACACTATGAAGTCATCGTATCATGTTTTGTTGTACGTTTATTACATCTATTGCAATTATTACGTGCTATCACAATAAACATGGTAAACATAAATGTAATGGTGACATTTTACTACAAGAAACAATAAAATGGTGTACATTGATATAGTGTTTCCTATCATTAGTATTTCACATTTGTCTTAGTTAACACGTGGACTTGTTTAACAAGAATCTGTAACTGTAACGTTCTTGATATCTAAAGAAGTATTCATTGAACATTTGATAACAATATAGTAGATAGTTCAGAATATTTTTGTATTTAAATATTATTATAGTTATCTAACATAAAATAACTTATATATGTTATTGATATTACTATTGTTTGAGGGGCGGCAACGCATACAGGTTTCATTTGAAATAAAAACAATCACAAAACATCATTTGAAATAAAGACAATCACATAGCAACATTTGAAATAGAGACAATCACAAAACATCATTTGAAATCAAGGCAATCAAGACACAGCATTAGCAATTAAGGCAATCCCAAAACATCATTTGAAATAAAGACAATCACAATAAATCATTTGAAATCAAGGCAATCACAAAACATCATTTGAAATAAAGACAACCACAAAGCAACATTTGAAATAAAGACGAGCACAACACATCAATGAAGAAAAAGGAAACGACAAAACATAGATGATAATACAATTTGATACTTTTACAATTATCAGTGCCATCCTCAGAGAGAAAAGATCAATCTCTTAAAAATGACAAAACAAATGAATGATAATGTAGCAAAAGATCGTTTATCAATATGTAATCTAGAACTGTCTCTGTACATCTACCATCAAAGTTATATTGTAACTAATAAATAAAAACATCTTGATGTAAACTTGTTTTTATTATTGGTTATCTTCCATGTTAACTATAGCATCACATAATATTGTACAGTCAGTTTTTGCGTTTATCTTTGTTCCTTTTATAATTGGTTTGTTTTTATTATAGACAAAACATGTGAAGTGATCTGTAAGTATAATTACTGTAACATAGTGTACATGCTTGTAAAACTGATCTAAATCAATAATTAACCATAAAAACATTCAGCATATGTTGTATTGGAATCAACCGATATAAACAGTGAATAGAAACTTATAAACATATTTGTTGTTAGTATCATATATAAAATGCATGTTAATTTTAGAGTTTATTTATTAACATAGATATGAACGAAGCTTCAATACATATTAGTGTTTGACTAAACGAATCAACAGCAGACAAATCTATTCAAGCATTATATTGTAACTTTAGTACATGAATTTGTGTGTAAAATACAAGGAACACATAAAAGAACATACTGTTTCAACAAAGGAACGGTAGACTGTTTGGTTGTTGATATGTGATATTGTAACATTAGTACTAGTGAGTGTATGTACATTACAACGAACACAAAATAATGTATTGTATACAAATTGAAATAGGGTTAATTTAGTTTATAAAACATTTATAATCCATAATACCGCGGCAGTATATTTACACTGTTTAAGTCATCATTTCATGCTTTGCTATAAATCAATTACAGTTAAGATTTACTTTGACATGTTCAGACATTTATAATCATAATACCGCGGCAGTAGTTTACACTATGAAGTCAACGTATCATGTTTTGTTGTAAGTTTATTAGATCTTCTTGCTATTATTACGTGCTATCACAATAAACATGGTAAACATAAATGTAATGGTGACATTTTACTACAACAAAGAATAAAATGGTGTACATTGATATAGTGTTTCCTATCATTAGTATTTCACATTTGTCTTAGTTAACACGTGGACTTGTTTAACAATAATCTGTAACTGTAACGTTCTTGATATCAAAAGAAGTATTCATTGAACATTTGATAACAATATAGTAGATAGTTCAGAAAAAAATGTTATTTAAATATTATTATAGTTATCTAACATAAAACAACTTATATATGTTATTGATATTACTATTGTTTGAGGGGCTGCAACGCATACAGGTTTCATTTGAAATAAAGACAATCACACAACACCATTTGAAATAAAGTCAATCACAAAGCAACATTTGAAATAGTGACAATCACACCACAACATTTGAAATCAAGGCAATCACAAAACATCATTTGAAATCAAGGCAATCACAAAACATCATTTGCAATTAAAGCAATCCCAAAACATCATTTGAAATAAAGACAATCACAAAGCATCATTTGAAATAAAGACAATCACAAAGCAACATTTGAAATAAAGACAATCACAAAACAACATTTGAAATGAAAGCAATCACAAAACATCATTTGAAATCAAGGCAATCACAAAACATCATTTGCAATTAAGGCAATCCCAAAACATCATATGAAATAAAGACAATCACAAAACATCATTTGAAATAAAGACAATCACAATAAATCATTTAAAATCAAGGCAATCACAAAACATCATTTGCAATTAAGGCAATCCCAAAACATCATTTGAAATAAAGACAATCACAAAACATCATTTGAAATAAAGACGAACACAACACATCAATGAAGAAAAAGAAAACGACAAAACATAGATGATAATACAATTTGATACTTTTACAATTATCAGTGCCATCCTAAGAGAGAAAAGAGCAATCTCTTAAAATTGACAAAACAAAGGAATGATAATGAAGCAAAAGAACGTTTATCAATATGTAATCTAGAACTGTCTCTGTACATCTACCATGAAAGTTATATTGTAACTAATAAATAAAAACATCTTGATGTAAACTTGTTTTTATTATTGTTTATCTTCCATGTTAACTATAGCATCACACAATATTGTACAGTCAGTTTTTGCGTTTATCTTTGTTCCTTTTATAATTGGTTTGTTTTTATTATTGGCAAAACAGGTGGAGTGATCTGTAAGTATAATTACAGTAACATAGTGTACATGCTTGTAAAACTGATCTAAATCAATAATTAACCATAAAAACATTCAGCATATGTTGTATTGGAATCAACCGATATAAACAGTGAATAGAAACTTACAAACATAGTTGTTGTTAGTATCATATATAAAATGCATGTTAATTTTAGAGTGTATTTATTAACATAGATATGAACGAAGCTTCAATACATATTAGTGTTTGACTAAACGAATCAACAGCAGA
>MJUT01010297.1:456226-497823 GCA_002080005.1 Gigantidas platifrons | reverse complement strand
GTTAACTGTTAACCGATGTAATGGTTAGCATGCTCCACTCTTATATACATTATCTGTTAACCGATGTAATGGTTAGCATGCTCCACTCTTATATACATTATCTGTTAACCGATGTAATGGTTAGCATGCTCCACTCTTATATACATTATCTGTTAACCGATGTAATGGTTAGCATGCTCATTTTGATGCAGTAGATCGTGGGTTCGAGCCCCGATCGGTTCATAAGACTCATAGAATTAGTATTTGCTGCTTCTCTGGTAAGCATGCAGCATTAAGGAGTTAGAGCAAAGACTGGTTGGCTCGGAACCAGAATAATGTGTCCGAGTGGAGCAACATGTGAACTGTTGTTTCAGTGAGCTAGCACTGTAAATTCCACCTACGCGTGTTGGTCTTGTACAAAGAGGACATTATCATCATCTCATTGAGATATATCTTGTTCTCGCTATGATATAGCTGAAAAACAACAATTGCAACTCGCTCATCTGTTTAATATCCATTGATAATTTATGTAGTTTTAGTTCAATCAGGTCTGTAATTGCAGTGGTTTCTGATCTACATTATCTTTGCAGGATTATATGAGGAACTACATTCCAGTCAAGTATGCTTTCAAATGATTTTACGGTTTCAGATTTTTAAAAAATCTTACAGGTCATATTATAAATGTTGTACTTTGAAGTTGACTGATCTTCAGAGGAGATGTAAAACGTTATGATTGATTGATTGATTGATTTAATACGATTGTTGTTTTAACATCAAATGATCAGAATTCATCTATATTCATGACAAGCATAAGGTTACAAACATAGGGACTAATGTGTTGATTGACACAAGTACAAGGCCGACAAGGGGAGATAATGAATTTTTTTCTGTTACATGGCTGTAGCAAATAGTTACTCGTTCATTTCATAGTACACTAAAACAAGTACAGCCAATTCCTCAGTGACCCCTATGCACTCCACTTCAAAGAGTGACCCCTACACACTTCACTTCAGAGTGATCCCTACGCAGTCTACTGCAGCGAGTGACCCCTATACACTCCACTCTAGTTCTTATATAAAAATAAATTAACTTCTCAACACATTGCTCACAAGGTACCATACTGAAGGTGTAAATAGAACAACAATTACCAGTGATATCATAACTTTTTTCACCGTAGTTTTAAGCAAGTTTACTTATTTAATATAAAGTGTATACTTACTTTCATTAGTGTGGTTGAAGGTTAAGGGTTAGGGTTGTGGTGTTTAACATCACTTTCAGCAATATTTCAGTTATATCGTGGCATTCAGTTTTATTTGTGGAAGAAACCAGATCTGTTGCTAGTCACTGACAAACTTTTATCACATAATGTTGTATGAAGTACACCTCGCGATGAGCGGGATTCAAACTCACAACTTTAGTGATGATAAGCATGGATTGCACAGGTAGTTGTAAATCCAACTATTATACAATCATGACCACGACAGCCTCTAGTGTGGTTGTCAACCGACAGAATCTTACAAGAATACTTACCAATTTAGTACAGTAATTATGCAAACAATCACAGATTTAGTTTCAAGATTTTTATTTGAATTTTTCAAATACATCAAACAATACAAATGGAACATTTTAAAAATAAATGCATGTAAAACGTAAATTCATGATTGATACTTAGCATTACAATCGTAAAACATTATCTATCTAACACTTTTATGATCAAGTTTTCTGTAGACCTCTCACATAATATCTTTCTTACAATTTGTCAATATCTAAATTACTTGTATTGGTCTTGTTTGGTTTGGTTTATGGTGTTTAACACCACTTTCAACAATATTTCAGTTTTATCGTGGCAGTTTTGTACTGGAGCTTATAAAAGACATAGATATCCATATTAGTGTGTGTGTGCGACACGTTTCAGGAATAACCTTCAGGATAGGCTTCAAGATCCTGAAGAATTTAACTAAAAATGTTATTACTACTTCAAAATAATATAAGAAATTTGTTAAATATCCTTTCTCTTTTTGGATAAAGAGCAAGAATATAAAAGTATTATTGGTATTATTTTTTGTTTATATTAGTTACAAATTTGTTATATCTACATGATCAATGAGGACTAAGGTGACCGTAGCCTATTTTGGTTATCCTGTTTAGGCCCTTTGATTTATTGCTCCCAAATACTATTAAATTATTTGGCTTCCCAACATTTCGATATTGATCGTACCTGATGAAGGTTATTCCAGAAAAATGTCGTGCACAATAAATTTGATATCTAAGTTTTCAATAACATAGTTTTCTATATCACTTCAATTAATACAGCGTAAATTTGTCTAACAGTGGTTTTAAAAATTTATCTCGAGGCTTAGGGTTAGTATTATTGGTGATCATTACTTCCAGCATTTTCTCAGCTTATTCTACGTAGTAACTATCAGACTTATTGGGGGAGACGATCATAAGACAGATATAGGTCTAGGGTTATTGTGTTTAATGCCACTTTCAACAATATTTCAGTTATATCGTGGCAGTCAATTTTATTGGTGAAGGAATTATGAAAAGGGTCAATTTCTAGGTTATGACCACATGTATATTTTCATTATCATCATGTGTTTATACACCCTACAAAGTTGTAATAAAACTGGAAGAGTTATCCCCCTCCAAAACTAATGTTGCTTTAAAGGAAGGAAATCAGAATGGTCTACAGAAAATTCTTTCATATAAAACTGACTAATGAATAATAAGAAAAATTTAGCAGCACAAACTTGATATATAAGATACATTATTAGGTATAATCTAATTTGCTGCCATGTGCAAGGTTTCTGTTATTTTAACAATTGTTCTAATAGGACAGAATGCATTGATCGATTGATTGGTGTTTAACACCAATTTAAGTATTATTTCAGCTATATCGTGACGTGGACAGAATGTAGGAAATATTGATATTTTTTTGGTAACATGTGAGTACAAAGCTGTTATTCTTACTACAAACAGTATCTTAAATCATACAATATGACAATTTTATATGTAAGATCAGGCAACAAGTCCGGTTTACATTATAGAGTGACAACGTTTATACTTTGGAGGAATTTTATATCAGACCAGGCAACAAGTTTGCCCAGTTTCTAGTCAGTTTTAATCTTAATGCTGAATTCCCTACAAAATACTATTGGTAAAAATTTTATATTTAAACAGATAGAATTAAAATTTAATATTTTTAACATGAAATATTTGAGGCCTGAGAAAAAAAAATATACCTTTTACCCTGAGGAAAACTGTCAGAATTAAGAGACATTATAATTTACATTTTTCCAATCCCTGCAGATCCTACATTTTCTTGTATTGTATTGTTGTGCAAGACAAAATATGCCTGTTAATTATCATTCAAGACGAAGGTCAAATAATTTTTGACTTGTGTTTAGACACAACAGTAAATAAGTGTCTATTTTTAAAATAATATGTGTGAAACATAAAATTGGTGGTCAACATAGAACATATATATTGCATTTTGTTTGACAGCAGTAAAGAATAACTCAACAAATAGAACTAAAATTGCATAAAAACAGCAATAAAAAAGAGAGAAAAAAAACAAATGTATAGAGAGATTCATCACATGATTAGGTCACACATACTTCTGATTTTTTTGGGGGAAAATTAGACATGCCTACAAAAGATTGTGTTGGTTTATGGTGTTTAATGCCACTTTCAACAATATTTCAGTTATAGTTAGTGGTGATTGGCATCAATTGCATGGTAGTTATAAATTGACTACCATACGATCATGACGGCCCCAAACAGTTTTTAACAGTTTAAATGGTGTATGTTTTCAGTTTGTTATTCAGATATCTATTTTAAAAATTACATACACATACATATTACAGACTAGTTTTTTTTTAGCATTGCCATTTAATTTCTGCACATTTGAAAGCACAGAGAATTATGGGAAGTAAAAGAATGTAATCACATACAATGGCATTGTGTGACCTTACCAAGAAATAAACACAACCTTATAAAATAAAGTAAAAACAACTAATTTGGGTTAATTAAATAATAAAAAAAAATATAGCTATGCAATTTTATAGAAAATTAAGGATAGGGTAATAATATAATAAAAACTAAAACAATTTGATTCATGTAAAAATGGCACAAGATGTTTATTGTTCTATATATTGATAACACAACACTAAAATATGTTCAATTCATTTTTAATTAATTAGAGCTATAATTTGCTGGTCATTCAAAAAGGTTTCAAATTTCCTATTTATGGCCAAGATTATATTGGTTTATTATTATCATTACTATTATAGGTTTAGGGTTGTGGTGTTAAATGCCACTTTAAACAATATTTCAGTTATATCGTGGCTGTCAGTTTTATCAGTGGAGGAAATCTGATTATCCAGGGAAAACCACCAACCTGCCGCAAGTCACTGACAAACTTTATCACATAATGTTGTATTGAGTACATCTCGCCTGAGCGGGACTAGAACTCACAATGTTAGTGGTGATAGGCACTGATTGCATAGGTAGCTGTAAATGAAACTACCATGCGATCACGAACAAGATGGCCCCTATTATTATTATGATGTCAATTCATGCTTACGTTAATTTCTGATCAATCATTATCAGTAATTTTCTTGTAAGCTTAAATTCAACAATGTTGGTAGGAAAGGATTTTGAATGTCATATCTTGAGATGATCGTCATTAGTCAATTATCTGGCTCCTACTGAATGCATGCCAAAATCATGAAGAAAAAAACGTCGGTCATGGGTCAATTCTAAAACTCCCATCCTATTCTTTTTTACAGAAAAGCTCTAAAATATGTACACAACTATGAGACATAAAGTCCATTTCTAATTAAGAAGGAATTCTTATTAAACATGATGATGTAAGAAATGGTCTGACAGCACATTTTGAATATAGTAATAATTGCACAAAATTAAAAGTCAACAATGAATTATATATTCGTATACTTTACATAAAAACTTAAACAAGGCGTACATATCAATTAACACAAAATATCAGTTGGTAATACTTAAATTGTACATGTCTAACTCTAAGGATACATTATGAGACAAAACATCTTTTAGCAAACGTCACGTTCACCACATAAAAAGCATAGGTAATGTACAATTTCAACCATTCAAAACCAGTTTCATACAATTTACAATTTGTGTAGACAAAACATTTATATGAAGAAAAATAAATTCATCAAAGTTGTGGAGAAGATGCTATCCATTTGTTATTATGAACAATAAAATATGTTTAAATTCATCAAAGTTGTGGCTTTTTTTATTTGATGGGTCATCATCAAACATTTGTGAAGTGTGGTTTTCTCTAAAATTGGTCCGTAAGGGAACTGATTTTTAATAAAGATCAGTTCAATTTGAGGTTTAAGGCTTTAAAACAGGAGACCTGATACCAAAGGTCCAGTGATGTGAGATATCAGTGTAGATAATTTCACTAATGTATAAAATAAACGAAGAAATATTGAATGTCATTAATCACAACAATATGAACAGTTCTTGTTTTTTTTCTATTAAAATATAGTTCTATCACCTCTAAATCAAAATGTTGGAGATTTAATCTTTAAAATAAAAATTTAAAAAAAAAACCAAAAAACCCCACAGGGTTAGTACAAGTGAAACTATACAATTAAAATAGTTTTTATTTCAATGTAACGGTTCCCACCTTTAAACAACAAATGTTAGACATTAACTCTCTCAAAATACAGAATTGAAAATATAAATAACAAAAGCATAATACAGTTAGGATGACTATACCATAACAACTTATCAATAAATACATGTAACTTCTAGTTTGGTAATAATACAATGTAAAATATTTTTGATTCATTGTATGATTGACTAGTATATATTAAAAAAAAAATTAAAATGAAACTGTATATTAAAAAAAAAAACTGGCCAACAAAACTATGATTTTCCATTTGTGGCATGGAGAGTAGATATCTATGATCAAATTCTTTATAGATTTACTATATATGCTGATAAAATATATCTAGATGGTTTGGTTTGGTTATTATGTTTAATGCCACTTTCAACAATATTTCAGTTATTTCGTGGCGGTCAGTTTTATTGGTGGAGGAAACCAGAGTACCCGGAGAAAACCACCAACCCTGTCGTAAGTCACTGACACACTTTACCACATAAGGTTGTATCGAGTGCACCTCGCCATGAGTGGGATTCGAACTCACAACTTTAGTGGTGATAGGAATTGATTTGCACAGGTAAAACCAACTACCATACGATTATTACCACGATATTACTCTGTTCATTTGGTAAATGTAAAAAAAAAAATCTGACAAATATGAATGAAATACCTTAAAAAATAAACAAAGTCCAAGGTGGGAGACTCTATATTGCTATCCTATGTTCTTGGACTAGAACATAAGAACATATCTCAATGTGCTACCATTAAGGGATTGCTATCCTATGTTCTTGGACTAGAACATAAGAACATATCTCAATGTCCTACCATTAAGGGATTGCAATCCTATGTTCTTGGACTAGAGCATATCTCAATGTCCTACATGAATTAGTACACACACACACATTTAAATGTATGTATAAGATAATAAAAGCTTATTATTATTCAAGGCTGTGTCATTTTTACAAACTTGTTCACAAAGTGTCTACATATCAACTTCCAAGTTTAAATAATTCACAACATAAATAGCCGAATCCTGGAAACACAAACACAACCTTTAACTTCACTCGGATTAAGCGTGGTCCCCAAAGTCTTTGTGGAATGTAGAGCTATAAATATATTACTCTTACTAACTGGAAATAAATAGCACTAAGGAATGCAGAAACTTAATTCAAATCTAATGCATGCATTGCATATATATACTTTTTTTCCAATATTTATAACATTAATTAAAGCATGAATTCTATTTTTGCTGACTTTTGAAAAGTTCGGCCTTCCTTTAAAGAATGATTAAAATGGTATGTAAATAAAATTCCTCTCCATAATATTTCCACTATTATACAATGAATTATGTCTAAGATGTGTAATCACTGCTAGACAAATGTGTGCATGGCTGAAGGTGCGGCAACTTCTGAAGCAGTCATTTTTTCGGCACCATATTGTCCAATAAATGATCCATCTTCATTAAAACGACTAGGGTCTGGGTCTCCATATTCTTCTAGACTATCTTTATCACTTTCTAGGGGGCCTTTGTCATAATCATCTGGACTACCGGCTAAAGGTTGTGTTTCTCCACTGAAAAAAATAAACATCAAGAGTGATTAACAGTTCCAGTATATTTGTAATTTGAACTTGTACACAAATTCTAATGTTGCACTATGATTCGACAATGTACATTTTTTGTAATAACAACCTTAGACTTTTTGATCTGTCTGGTTGCGAGGATATTCTAAAATCAATGATTCTCTCCCTATCCACACTCCATCTGTTTTTTTTTTTTTTTTTAACAATTTGCGAGATCCAGTAGGTTTTCATGTCTTGTCTGTTATTGTTTCCGTATTTAAATGGATTATTATACAGGTATAATTTTAATCCAATGAGACGTATTCATTTATGACATGTGACCATACATGATTTTTTTTTATTGTACAACCAGAAGTAATATTTTTTCCACATTGTACAAAATGTAGTTCCATCAACAATACCTTGGTATAGTAAGTAGATAAATTTTGCAAATGTCTGCAACAACAAACTTTTAAATAAGACTTGAAAACATGCAGGGGAGGGTTGGGATCCCATTAACTGTTTTAATCGTGCCTCATGTTTGTACCTGTCCCAAGCCAGGACCTAGATTTCCAATGTCATATGTCATGGTCTTCTAAGATGAGAGGCGATTGTTTGTTTTATTGATATTGGTGGAATTGTTGGCCATCACTGTTTTAACTTTCTTTCATATTTTGTGTTCAATGAGTTAATATGAGAGGCGAATGTTTGTTTTGTTGATATTGTTGACCATCACTGTTTAAAACTTTCATTTCATAGGAAACCTTAAAAAGCCTTTGACCTCTTTAAAACAATACTGTGAACTTTGAACACAAATACTGTTGCATATATTTTATTACTTGTACATATTTAGTCTCTGATTATTGAATATCATTATACTAAATCATTCTTCAGTAACAAACTGTCTAATATGAAAATATGTTTTCGGAGTGGAAATTTTATAAATATTACAAGATCAAATTTAGCAGCTTGATCTTCTGAAAGTTTTAGCAGTTTGATGATCTGAATGTTTTAGCAGCTTGATCTTCTGAATGTTTTAGCAGTTTGATAATCTGAATGTTTAAGAAACTTGATCTTCTGAATGTTTTAGCAGCTTGATCTTAATGTTTTAGCAGTTTGATCATCTGAATGTTATCTACAAACAACACAAATGGTATATGGTGCAATATAAAATGAATTAACATGAGAAAAAATAAATGAACTAGGAATAATTAAGAGCATTGTTATAAGTTAATGTCAATATTATACTCATATCGGCTTAAAATAATCATCATTTATTTTCGATCAAATTAAGGAACATGAAACAAACTAGAATCCATCAAACTGGTGTGCTTAGCCGTCACATGACAGATTACTGATACTCTGTAGATAGTTTTTAAACTTTACTACATGCACATACAATATATGTATTAACATGCTGCAAAGCAAATAAGTTGTACACTGAAAACTGAAGTAGTTAGCTACACAAACTTTACACTCTGTATTCAAACACACAGACGGCCATTCATACAAAGGTAAAACAATTAATAATCTTGAATATTTTTGGTGGGGCATTAAAAAAGGTAAGCCTGGAGCATAATACGTTAATTCTGTATACTTATGTAAAACTTCTGGTGACAAATCATTATTTTACTGAAATACACAATCTGTTCACTATAAAATAATTCTAAAATTCCTTTTGTTTAGTTTATGATCTTTTGTGGAATAGAAGCAGTTTTTGTGAACTAGAATGATAGTACCCAAGTATGTTTCTTTTGAAGAAGAAAATGTTCAAAGATTTCCAATTTTTCAACCAATCAGAAGTCATGGTGGCCATCTTGAATGTCGGGCAAGGTCACTAACACAATTTTGAAAGAGTAACATCAAGTAGTATCACATCAAAGTTTGGTGCAATTTCCCCTAGTGGTTCTTGAGAAGATCAAAATTTGAAAAGTTAACAGACAATAGACAACGGATGCCAAATGATGGGAAAATCTCCATTGGGCTTTTGGTTCTGGTGAGCTAAAAGATTAAATCAACTAGGAAGAACTGTTTTAGATACCTAAAACTTATTTCTCCCCATAATGCCGCCATCTGTACAACAACCTATCTCGAAAGACAAAAATGTTATGGCCCGGGCAAGAAAATACTATTTAAAAAAACATTATTTGACCTTAAGGTCAAAGGTCAAGGTCCCATGAAGGTCATTACAATACGTGACACACCGCCCGCCTTATGGTCATGCACCCACATACCAAATATCATTCACCTATATAAAGACAAAAATGTTACGGCCCAGACAAGAAAATACTATTTAAAAAACAATTATTTGACTTTGAGGTCAAAGGTCATTACGGTATGCGACACACCGCCTTATGGTCATGCACCCACACACCAAATATCATTGACCTATCTCGAAAGAAACAATTATTTGACCTTGAGGTCAAAGGTCAAGGTCCCATGAAGGTCATTACGATACGCAACATGCCGCCTTATGGTCATGCACCAACATACCAAATATCATTGACCTATCTCGAAATACAAAAATGTTATGGCACGGACAAGAAAATACTATTTAAAAAACAATTATTTGACCTTGAGGTCAAAAGTCAAGGTCCAACAAAGGTCATTACGGTATGCAACACACCGCAAATATCATTGACCTATCTCGAAACAATTATTTGACCTTGAGGTCAAAGGTCAAGATCCCACGAAGGTCATTACGGTACGCGACACACCGCCTTATGTTCATGCACCCACATACCAAATATCATTGACCTATCTGGAAAGACAAAAAAGTTATGGTCCGGACAAGCTTCGCTGAGAAGAAGCAGAAGAAGCGGAAGCGGAAAAAGCGGTAGTGGAAGAAAAAAATCAGACTAAAACAATATGTCTCCCTTCGTTCAAAGGGGAGACATAAATATACAAGATTTTGTTGATTCTACATTAAAATATGATTTGGAAAATCTTAAATACCATTAATTTTGATCTAGCAATAGGAAATATGTATGGAAAATTAAGGGTTAGGGTTAGTAATATGGTGTTTAACACACTTTCAACAATATTTCAGTTATATCGTGGCAGTCAGTTTTATTGGTGGAGGAAACCAGAGTACCCAGAGAAAACTGCTGACCTGCCACAAGTCACTGACAAACTTTACCACAGATTGTAGTATTGAGTAAATGTCTCCTGAGCTGGATTCAAACTCACTGCGTTAGTGGTGATAAGCACCGATTGCATAGGTAGTTATAAACCTTACTACAATACAATCACGACCACAACGGCCCCTGGAAAATTGAAACCTACCAGTATTAAAAAATATGCCAAATATGTTGAACCTTTTATCAATGATCACATCCAATGTCAACCCTGTAAATGGAATTCTTGTGAGTTTTAAGAGAACACAAATTAACCATTCTATTTATTTTTGTTTCCATTTTTTTTTAGAAGATTTCTGTGAATACTTATGCTACAAATTACTGTTGTTCAGAATATATTGCCAGAAAATTATGATGGTGTAAGTAGTATGTGTGATACTGGTCAATTAAATAGAACAAATGGTACTTATGACCAACTGCTATCAATTCATCAGTCTGACTACAAACAAAAATTCTTTTAGTTAATTAAACTCAAAATCAGCCATCTCAATATAGAATACAACCTGTTATCAAAAAGCTATTACATGTATAATTAAAATGTACAACATCAACAAATGAAAATGAATAAAGAAAGTAAACAAGTAAAAGAAGCCACTACAATTAAAAACAAAAACATGCACAAATTTAAAAGTGAAACTGAAAGTAGAGCACATGGGGAAATAATGTAACAAAAATAACACCTGTATTTGCCAGGACTCACAGCTCATCAAAATCCCAGGATGCCATCCTTAAGGAATAGGGAAAACAAATAAAAATACATAAATAATATTAGGTGATTTAAAAAAATTCTGATCTGCTTAGAAACTCAAAGCAAGATTTTTTTATTTTTTTTCATAGCTATTATGATATAATCTATATAAACACATCAAACCACACTGAAAAGTGTCACCTGTTTTAATGTGAGGTTTTATGGCAGATTTTCATTGAAAAATAAGTGCTACAAAGTGATACAGCACAAAAATATTTTTCTTATTTGCTTTTTTTTTTCCTTCAGAAATTACTGTTATTTAAAATTGCATTGGACAAGGATTTAGCTTTCAATACAGAAACCTCAAGTGAAAGAAGGGGGGAGGGGTAAAAAATCATCCCATCAAAGAACTGATATTGATATAAAGAATATAACAATAGAAAAATGAACTTGGGATCAGCCATAGTATGCAACTTCTATTTCATCGCTATGATATGGCTGAAAAATTGCTCACTTGGCATTAAACAACAATCACTCACTCAACTACTCTAATTCTTATTTTAACTCACATCTAATATATATCTAATTTGTCCGAGTGGGGCGACGTGTCTACCCGTGGACTGTTGCTTCAGTAAGCTAGCAATATAAAATTCCAACTACCGTTTTTAGGTACGTATAGAACGCAGTCTTATGCTTTAAAATGATAATTTGTAGGTCGGGTGCGTTTTAGGCATAAGAGCAAGTATCAGACACTTTTTTTCAGGTCACGCAGAGAGTTGCCGGTAGCATAGCTTCGAGTTCACGGATGGCAATATTCCCAATTATCGGTGAATTATTGTTCAAATAACATTAATTGTGTTCATTATATATGTTATTTAAAATAGAATTGTAAAAAAATTATATCTATTGCTTTTTCATTGCCTTTTTGAAAGGTATGTAAATATTCTCAATGTTTGTCAATAATAATCCTTGTACATTGGTGTTGCTGTTCGGAATTAATTGTCCATACGAATGCAGGAATCACTGTCAAATGTTTGCTATCAGAGGTGTGATATTTTCCTTTTTTTCAATCTATTTTTTCCTGGGGTGAAATTACCTGTGTTTGGGTATTGAACCTTTGTTTGGATTATCGATTTTTACAGCACTTCAGCAGTTGACAAGGTCAAGGACAGTATATTGTATCACAAGGTGTGAAAAGATAATTGAACTTACTGGGACACCTGTCAATATTATATAATATATTGTAGCAGTGGCACAATATGAGTACATTTCAAAAGAAATTAGAATCTCTTTGATCAGATCTTAATTAATGTTATTACTTTTGTATTGTTTTCACTTTCTTTGAATCGATCGTAATTACTTCCTATTTCAAGCTTGACCCAAGCTTGCCTATCTTTGATCACATGAACGGTTCATTATTTGATGAATTAATACTGATTAAAGATTAAACATATCTACATATTTATTATTTAAAACAACCATAATTCACGTAAAGAACGACAAAAAAATCAACTGCTCCATCCGTATCATTTTCATTGCCGTTTTGAACTTGTTTTCAAATTAAACATTACCGATAAACTTCCTGCATTCACAAAACAGCTAATTTTCGCTTGCAAAATGTAGAATAATTGGTTTAAACTCTTTTAACAAAACTAATTTAACATTTCCCTGTCTAAAATTTATCAAAACTACATGGATTAACAAATACGTGATCTGTGGTAAGCAGTATTTTGCCGTTTGAACGAGGATTTCTGCCGTGAATTTTTTACTGAATTTCCTGCATTCTATAGATAGGAACTAGAATTTTCACCAGTGCGTTTAATAGACACAAAAAGACGGTAACTTGTTCTCGCCATGAAATAGCTGAAAAATTGCTGAGTTGGCATTAAACAATAATCACTCACTCCCCCTCTCTCTATATATATGTATACATACAATTACATACAAAATCTAGCAGATATAAAACACATTTGCATCCTGGTAATTTTTTTTTAGACATGAAGATATATATGTGTACATGTACATCTAATGATCTAGTACAACAATGGCCATTTAATGGATGCCAATTTCTCTATTCATGCCATGCATTTCTTAGAAGGATATTTATCATTTTCTTTTCAGATTTCTATGATGTATTTTCCCCAGGTAAACAAAATGGGGTTTTTTTTGGGGGGGGGGAGGGGTTTAGGGTTTTTAATGCCACTTTCAACAATATTTCAGTTATATTGTTGCCATAAAAAGTGGTTTGGAAAATGTAAGATAAAATACACAAGGATAATCTTAACAAAAATATCGGGGGTATGGGAGTCTTATAAGAGAAAATATGTATTAAAAAAAAAAATTAAATAATTATTTTTATTGATAACACTCAGTATCTTTTTTAAAATTTGTTTATAGGTTCATAAATGAAAGGAGGAGGAGGACAGGATTCACAAAAACATAGCTAGGTTGTAAACTCAATATAAAACAGCTTAGACAGAAATAAAAATAAAAATAGTGAAAGTGAAAATAAGAAAAAAGGTATTAGACAACAGTATACAAGCTACAAGAATAAAGATGATCAAATGATGTGTTTGATGATTGAATTCCTTTTAAATACATTTCCATGGAAACACCCATTTTATACCAAATTCTGTATTAAAAAAATAAGCTTTTCCCCCTAATTATTAAAAACTGATTCAATTCATGTCTGCCTAGCTAATTGAAAGGAGTCGGAACTTTAATTGAGTCTTGTATTACTTTGTTCAATAATGTCTTTTGTTTTAAGCTGAAATAAATTTCCTATTTCCAATAACGGCTTGATATAGGGTTAGCATTTTCTGTGCAAATTTCACTCAAGAAGAATTTCATTTCAACTGATCTGTCACATGAAATTTTTAAATATTTAATATTTTGTAAATACCAAAACAATGCAAATTACTTTTTTTAAATGTAGAAAAAGCTTATTTACAAGATCGTACCATATGAAATTTACAAGTATTTTCTTTATGTCAAATTCACATTAATTTCACATGTTGAACTGTCAACCTCGTATTTTCAAGTTTTCAATTTGTCATAAGACAATCCAACATTTCACTATTCCACAATACTTTTAAAATACAGTAGTATCAAAATATGAATCATCATCACTTGATAGTAGACTGATTTCTTAATAGATTTCAATACTTTCGAATAATGATTTTAAAAATTATTTATCGTGCATTGTAATTCTAAACTGACCGACTTGTAATAAAATATTTAATCTGAATCTTGTGATTTACAAGAGTGAATACAGATCTATGTCTCACCTGTTCCCTACATATTATTTGTGAGAAATGTCAAAGTACCATGAAACTGAAATTAGGTTGCATTGACATATGAATAAATAATGATATGTATCCTCCCATATCAATGTTTGGACCAAATATGGTGAAGCTAGGTTGTATGGCAACTAAGAAACTGACAAAATCACATAAACCATATGTAAATGTAACAAATTCAGTAGACCATGAAAATGAGGTAAATGCCTAGTGACACATGCCTAGCTGACATGTATCTACCATGATCAATGTTTGAACCAAGCATGGTGAGCCTAGATTGTATGGCAATGAAGAAACTGTTAGTAATTACAAAAAGTGGACAAGTCATTAAACCATGACAATGAGGTAAAAGTCAGGTGATGCATGCCTGGTTTTTATGGTAATGGAGAAAGTGACCTAATCATGAAAACTTGATATAATTCCTAACAAAGTCAGTATATAGTGAAAATGAGGTCAAGGTCATTTGACACATGCCTGGCTGACATGAATGGATTATATATAGTGAACCTAGGTTGTATGGTAAAGGATAAATTGACCTAATTACAAAAATTTGAACTAAATTTAACAAAGTCAGGTGGCAGTGAAAATGAGGTCAATACCAGCTGACACATTTCTCATGTACTACTACTATTTGGATATATGTATGTTATTTTGAGAAAGAAAAAAAAGTTTATATAATTACATTTAGTTGAGGATGAATGTTTTAAATGGTGAAAATAAATCTAGAAAATGAAAAGAAAATGACTTTAAACAAAAATGTAAGAAATATGTTTAAAGCAATGAACATGATGATGATGGCATAGTATATGTAATGGTATTGGCTATGATGATGACAATGGTATGATATATGTAATGGTATAGACAAAGGCATGATATATGCAATGGTGTAGACTATGATGATGACAATGGCATTATATATGTAATGGAATGGACTATGATGATGACAATGGCATTATCTATGTAATGGTATAGATTATGATAATGGGTGTATACTGGCTTTATGACATTGTCAACACTTACTTGTCATTAAATCCATTATATTGAGCAGTTTTCTTTTCATCATTATCTATTCCTCTTAACTTCTCCTTTTCTTGCACTGAAATAAAATTATAAACTATGCTTTATAAAAAATCAATCCAAAAAATCCTACTAAAATACTGAATAATATTGTACACTATCATATTATACAATTGATGACTTTCCATGAGGTGAATACAAGGATTGATCAATCCTTGTATTCACCGAAATTAAAAGTCATTAACTGTTTTATTATATGACATTAAATCAACACCAAAGTATTGGAATATAATATTCCAAGATAAACACCCCTGTCTGCCCAACGTCTGCCATTATTAATTTAATTGTGTACCGAAAGTAATTAGTAAGAACGCATCTGATTAGTCGATGACAAAACTTAAACCGATGATGACTGGCTACTACTTTTATGATAATTGGGAAACACCATTTCTATTTTATGGTGTCTGGAGAGGCTTTGGAATATTATGTTCACCTCTCGGGACTTTTTGCACGTTGAATATAACATATTATCAAAGAACGTTATTAGGGACGTCAGCCAATCAGAAAAGACATTATCTGAAGTCATATAATAACAAATTTTAAAAGAAAGATCTAAAGACTAGTATTATTTATACAGAGAAGAAAGTGTTCTCTGATGAAAAAAGAGGAAACCCCTTACATAGTGCCTAAATACCCTCATTTTCTAACTGTTTAGAACAATTTTGAAACATTTTATTTCTAAATATTTTGTTAAAAAAAAGAGGAAATCAGCTGATCAGAGGAAAACTTTCATCCCTGTTTATCAAATTTAGTTGAGAGATTTATGGTGTCTGCTCTGTTTTTGTCTCCTTTGATTCTGATATACAATATGTTTCCCATATCAAAGTCTCAGGAATGAGAGGAACTTTTACATGCTACGAATATATCCCTAGAAAAGTACTCAATAATTCAAAATATGTTCCTCAGCCATTACCTCAAACAATGATAGTCTAGCAAAAGTAGTCCCCGTCAACAAGAGCAATATGAAAGCTGTCATTAATTCATCAATCTGTTACTTAACAGTCAAATTAATCACCAAATACCTTTCTGAAGGATTCCAACATGATTGACTAAAACTTACCA
This sequence comes from Gigantidas platifrons, assembly GCA_002080005.1. NCBI lineage: Eukaryota > Metazoa > Mollusca > Bivalvia > Mytilida > Modiolidae > Gigantidas > Gigantidas platifrons. Next base: position 481,365 of record MJUT01010297.1, on the reverse strand, counting down.
AGCTCTACTCCCTGTAAATAATTACTCACCATGATATTTGTCTCCTCTGCTGCGTTTTACAAGGCACACAATTAGTAAAATAAGAAGGAGTAAAGCTAAAACAACCATCATTATGATGAACCATGTCGCTTCATAGACTGCAGAGGCTACAGCTACAAACATAAAAATATTTATATTGATTAATTAACATTTACAGTGAAACCTGTATAAACTGAACCTCCTTTGGGACCAGCTTTTGTGGTCAGAACAGACAGGTTTATACAGGTTAAAATAACCATGACTTTCTACATTGGAAATTTATTTAAAGTTCAGTTTATACATGATTACGGTTTATTCATGGGTTGGTTCAGATAGGTTTCACTGTACCTCTACGGTAATGCCCCTTACTTACAATTAAATTGAAAATCTCTTTCTTAACAACTTTAAATGTTGTTATTCTGTGTAAAAATATTCCTGTTTGGTGTTATGTAGTGTGTATTTCTTTCTATAACATGTTAGCTTGTTACATGAAATAATAATTACAAATACAATGTAGGTGAACAATGTGTTATAAAATATGGTAATGGGGTTATGGGTGTTCAACAATATTTCAGTTTTATTGGTGGAGGAAACGGGAGAAAACCACAAACTTGCTGCAAGCCACTGATAAATTTATCACATAATGTTGTATTGAGTACACCTCACCTGAGTGGGATTCGAACTCACAACGTTAGAGGTGATAGGCACTAATTGCATAGGTAAGTGTAAATCCAACTACCATATGATCACGACCATGACGACCCCGGTTATAAAGATACCATATCAGCAAATGTAAATATGCACAAATCTATATTTGACTTTGTATATAGATTATTGTACATAAAAAGTTTAATTGTTACACATTTTATGGGGGGACTAAATTTGAACCATAAAACTGGAAATGTTTGTTATTTAATACAAATACACACATTCATTTTTTGATAGTCTCTCATGTTCATTTCGATCCATATCTTTTCTTATTAATTTATTTCTGGTTAAATTCAATAGTAAACAAGATGAACTGTGAGCTAATGCTCACTTATGATACCCCAGCATATATGTTCAATGTGTATAAAAACCATTCAAGTCGGCAAACAGGAAGTAGGAATCTGACGGGTCCAAAAATGCTTCCCACAACAGGGGTGTGGAATTGCCATGCCCGACTCGTACATAGAACCTGCAGGACAAGTACATTTTCCTGGCTAACTTGTCTGGGGACAAGTAAATATCAACAAATAAAAATAATTTCTTATTAAAGTATTCTGGAAAGACAATTTCTCAAATGATATATCGTAAAATATTGATGGTTATATAAATGTTTTATGTGTTTTTTTTATTGGAAACCATCGCGTCAGTGGTGTTCCGAAAGCAGCTAAAAATAACCAGAATTGTACAAGTTCTAAGTTGAGTATTACGACCCGATTGCAATGATAATTGTACTGCATTTACTTAACGAAAACCGGGATCGTGTAACAGGTTTTTATTGATGTTCCGAATGTGACGTTTCCTTGCTTGTCCATGGCTTTTCGTAAAAAAACAGAGCCTAACATCCGTGAACATACATTGTATAATACAAATCAAGTTGCAGTCATTACAATGGATAAATATTTAATAATAAAAAAAAAGGCTGGAAAGGTTCTGTTCACAATGAGAAAGTTAACAAACGGTAAACTCTAGTGGGAAAAGACACATAATTTGTGGAAAAACACCCAACAGCGGAAACAGATGGTTCAGTCAAAGTGGCCAGCCGATTTCACATGGCTACTGCTGGATTCTGATATTGTCTCATATTGCAATATCTACAGCCGTACAGGAAATATTTTGATTTTGCTGACCGGAAATCATTAATGTTTTTTTTTTTTTTTTTTTGCAAAATCATGGACAGAATGGATACTTATCTTCCCATGCCCATGGAGACACAACTAAAACGGTTTGATGGATAAAGCCATTGTCAAGGTTAATCAAAATTAACTTGATTGATATGAGAATTTTTTTCAACACAGCTTATTTTGTATCTATAAACAACCAGATATTCTCTGAGTCTGACTGCACATTCCTATCTGAAATTCAAATTTAAAATGGTCTTCATTTGGGCAGTGATCACTTAGACAGGGATATTTGTGTTAACATTTCAAATTTTAGCAATGATGTAATAGAAAATATAAACAAGTTCAATTTACTTTCTTTAGTTAGCAACTGTGTTTACAAGTATCAAATGTTTATAAAAAAAAAAACAGGACAAGTAACTTTTTTCAGATAACTTGCCCGGGGACAAGTAGAATATTTCAATATTTCCACACCCCTGCACAATATGGCATACCTATATGAAGCTTGTGACCAAATATCAGATTTCTGCCATCAATATAGTTGCTGAGAAAAATTAGACGAAAAATATCTTGGACGGACGGACACAGGTAAAACAGTATACCCCCTCCGGTGGAGCGGTGGTAAAGAAGAAACATGCACACATACAATTTTGGTTAATAAATTTCAACAGTAAAAATGTATAACATAAAACCTCAAAATTGAAACATATATTTTCTCATTAACCTTGTAAATGCAAAATTCACCTGTACTTACCTGCAGTTCCTGTAGTTGTTACCACTTTTGGTGGACTAGGTGAGATATAATTGCCACTTTTAGCTACCACTCTAATTTCATAAGTTTGTCCAGAGGTCAGATTGGTAACAAGTTGCCAGTTATTTCTCTGTTCATTTGGTCCAGCTATATATTCATGATCCCCTGAATTACAAATGATTTTGGGTCATTTTACAATGTTTAATCTTCTCCCAAAATGTCCATGCAATTCTAAGTTCAGACAAACCAAAAGTTTTAAGCTTTAATTTTAGATGACTTAATATTTTAACACTCTTCCTTTCAAATCACAGACTTTTTAATAGAATGAGTGATTGTTGTTTAATGCCAAGTGAACAATTTTTCAGCTATTATATGGCAAGAAGAAGGTATATTCGATGAGATGATAATGATGTCCACTTTTTTCTGGACCAACATGCTTAGTTGGATTTTTATAATCCTAACTCACTGAAAAAACTGTCCACATGTAGACATGTCACTCTTCTCAAACGCATTACCCTGATTCCAAGTAAATCATTCTTTGATTTCAAACCAACCAGTCTTCGCTTAATTTAGTGTGCTTAGCGGAGAAACAACAAATACGAATTATATAATATAATCTTTGATTAAACCCAACCGGGGCTCAAAACTGCATTCTATCGCAATCAAGACGAGCCATTACACCATCAATGCTGTTTCATTTTAATGGAGAAGACCTTACCATATTTCCTATATTCCACAAAGTAATTAAAACCTGCAGTATCATTCTTATTAATCTTCCATGTTACATTTACAAATGTCTTCCCTGGTATAGCTTCTTGAATATATGGTATAGTTGGTTCTGAAAGTAGATATGATATGAGAAAATATTAAAAAAACAGATGTGAAATAAATGTTTAAAGTATATAAGGTGATCCTCTTCTAAAAAGACCCCTCCACTTATCAAGCCAGATTTCAGATGCACTGAGATAGTAAAATACTACTAAATTGTTCCCCTCAAGAGAGGGCGACACTTTTATAAGGCCACATTTTCATTGCAGATTGGGTGGCCTTTTAAGAGGGAGACTTACATATATTTATTAAAAAATATTAAATACACGAAGAAAAATGTCAAAATTTAGGGTAGATAAATTATAACAGACTTATTTATTATGGAGATTTTTGCTGTTTTTATTATGATTTTTCATCCTTTGACTGTGTATAATCAATAATAAATTGGCATGTATAAGGTCGTGTTCATAAAAGAGATCTGACACCTGGTGTAAATTATAGACAACAATCATCTAAGTTCACATTTTTGCCGGTGGTCTTAGAATTGCATTAAAAGAAAAAATCTTGCAAAAATTTCATAATTTACAGAAATACATTTTAATTAATTTTTAAATAGTTGTAAAAAAAAAAACCTCTTGTTCTTACAAATATTTCAGGATGTGCTCTATAATTATTACAAAATAACTGCAGGATTTATATTAATTAATTTAAAAATGTTAAAAAATATGACTGTCTGAGACTAACAACTTATTTGTACAGTGCAAACAAGCACAATGACTTACTACTCTGAGAGCTGACACTGATTTCAAAATACTTACTACTTTCAGAAGCAGTCACACCATCAACATACATTTCATCTCCTCTTCCAGTATTGGTATGAGCCCACACATGGAACCTATACTGAGTTCTAAGTTCTAGTCCTGTCACTCTGATACTATACATCTTGTGTTCCTCGACCCATTCTGGTTCATATTCTACCACAAATGTCTCCTTGTCCAACACCATTCCTTCAACTGGAATATCAAAATTAAACTAAATTATGCCTTTTTTCGAGGATTCCTAACAATATTTTGTTACACTATAATATTACACTAGAGGCTGACAAGAGCCTGCATTGCTCAATTTGGTTATAAATTATCTGAAGTTTATTCTCTAACGTTCACTGATGTGCAAGGTTCAAAGTAATTTTTTTTTTATCCAATGAGCCAATGACTCCTAGCCACAAATTCTAAAGAACCAAGTAGAATTTTAGGTGCCTGACCAATATACGGTAAAGTTGGGTAAATAAAAATATTGCTTTCCAACTTGGTGACTTAATGTCAATTTTGAGGTGCCAAATTCATTTCCAAGTCGACATGGCGACCAAAATGTGCACCACTTAGAACCTTGAATTCAGATTCAAAACATTTCAGGTTTTGAATAGGAGATGTGTTACAATTTATTCTAATAACATTTTTGCCAGCAGCAGTAGTTGTCAAATTGTCATATTAATTTCTGATCAACATACAAAAAAAGAACCAACTCTTGTGTTTCTGATTGGGGAAAAATACAAATTTTGTAAAGGACCACCCCACTCCCCCAGGATCATTCACACTACATTAAATTTCAAACAACTGAGTAGTTTCTGAACAAAACAGCTTTGAAACTAAGCCAATAAAAAGATATTACTGATTCGAGTGGCCATTTTGAATTTCAAACGGATACCAAAATCAGAAATTCTGATATGGTCCACCAAAGGAATATTCCTGAAAACAGTTTCCATTTGTGGCCAAGTAGTTTAAAAAAAGATGTTTATGTATGCAGACAGATGCAACATGATAACAATAGCTCACAAGGTCCTTTGGATCAGATGAGCTAAAGACTACAACAAAAAATACTATTACTGAAGTCAAAATCCACAGAAACTCAAGTTCAGCTATGAATTAATTAGCAATAGGTCAGTTTCTAAGACAAAACAATGCTCAAGTTAATCCATTCAATCATTAAAAACAGTTGCATATCATTTCTGTAAAACTTATTAACAGCAAGAAATTTCATGAAAATCTTTAAAAATATTTTTATTTACATATAACTCTCAGAACGAATATCAGGACTAGGGTCATGTGCATATCAAATTTGGGTCACTAGTGCAGGTCATGACACTGCCCTATTTGCAGAATATAACAATATTATCTCCTTTTTTTATTTTTTTTTTATTATAATTTCAATTTCAATGGGGACATTATGAATAAGGTATGCAAAAAATGAAATTGAAGATAACTACAAAATACATCAAAATTTGAAGTATCTGGTAATTTTGGGTTGAAATAAGATTGTAACATTAAACTTCCACAAATTTCCATACAAGCTATATGGTTTGGTTTATGGTGTTTAGTGCCACTTTCAATGATATTTCAGTTATATTGTGGTGGTTCTAAACTATTATGGAAATAACTACTAATAGGATACTTTTGAATTTGAATTACACAAAGACAGACTTTAAGTGGTAAAAGAAATAAACTTTGTCATTTTCTAACCTCAAAATGAGAACTACTGTAATACTGAAGGTCCTTTAGCTTCAAACTCAAACTCTAATACTCTAATAAACTTATGTCTCAGACAGGAAAAGTTTAAACCAAAGATTTAAGAAAACAAATGAAATTCATTTGTTTTCTCAAAACATGCATGAATATCAGCATGCACATTTGTGTTGTGTATAAACAATTTTGAGCAGGAATTATTTTTTCCCCATATTTGGTGACAACATTTTGATTCCTAGTCCTATTATATTTCAATTGCTTTCAATGTATATACCTAAAGAAAGTAGCTGATACTATTACTAAAATTTATATTTTTTTAGAAAGAAAAAACAAAATATATATGCTACCCCACTTTTTTCCACATAATCCTCTAAGAAGGGTTACAATGCAATTGTTAGTGCAATCCACCTTCATTATTAGATTTTCGTCAATAAATGAAAAATTTATTTTTCCTCCAACTTCCTAAAATAGGAAATAGCCAACAAAAATTAAATAATTTGAAAAGTTGGGAAATCTCCAAAAATGAAAATAGTTGAAAAAAATTATTACAAAAAAAAAACGTAATCAGAGAAATTTTCACGATTCAAAGAGCTAGGTATCAATTTGTTGTTCCTTTTCTATTAGAACTTGTCCTGTCTGTCATGCACAAACATTATATTTAGTAAATGTCAGTAAAATCTACTGCGTATATTATATATTTAAATTCAAGGTCACACAAGAAGATGCCTATATTATATAAGTTGCTATCTTTAATATATAGAAACAAGGAGGCACAAGCAAGAACATAACCAAAACAGAACAGAAGCCATTCTACAAAAACATTCCCAACAAATGGTCATGTTGATTTTCCATTGGAAATATAGTTAAGACTTTTACAGACTTGTATGTTCCCTCAACTCCACACACCAAAGTGAACATAATATTGATAAAAAGTCAAGTGTGCATGCTGAATACATGCACTTTTTTTCTATTTGGAAACTCCCTAAAATAATATATTCTGTCTACCATTACTATTACTGATATCAGATTAATATGACTATGAATACTATAATTTGCTGATGCCAAGATTTTGTTTTTAGTAATGTTGAATTCAATCTGATTAAAATCAGATCTCTCACTTGCTCCCCCTTTTCTGATATGTCGCGGCGTGGGAGATCTGATGAAATCCCATTACGGGTCACATGTGAATGACCTGATGTCATGAATATTAAATGATATGGTAAATACGGGTTGTGAACTTATTCGATCAATCAGATTACTCGTAGCAAACAACGCTTCAGTTTTGTCGAAAAGATGGCGGTTGATAAATATGAGGATGTGCTGAAATCAATTTGCACACAGTTTTCTGTTGAAACGTTGAAAAGAGAGCAGCAAGAAATAATCAAATCATTGTTAGAGAAGACGGACTGCATATCGGAGCAGTTTACTATTAGAATATTTCGCTTTCATGATCTCGGAAGCTGAATTTTCATTAGACGAAAAAGGTCATGTCATTGGGTCATTCACATGTGACCCGTAATGGGATTTCTTCAGATCTCCCACGCTGCGACATATCAGAAAAGGGGGAGCAAGTGAGAGGTCTGATTTTAATCAGATTGTGTTGAATTATTCTGAAAATATTTTCGATCTTTTACATCACCAATACATTTTATACATAGCGATAAAGATCAGTTCAGATATCATTAACAGTCATCATGATGAACCCTGGTCCTCTAACCCAAGATCAGTAAAACTTTGGTCCAGTAAATTTCCAGTTTTTATTTAGATGTATATATAAAATAAATTCTAGAATTTTATTTGGACCAGTAAATTCAAATTTTCATTTTGAGAATTGCTTTCCAAATCTCCTTCTCAGCATGAGGGACCAACAGAGGGTATATTTAGGTTCAGAGATGATGTCAGTCAAGATCAAAAGGTTAAAGAACAAAGTTGTTGATGCTGTACTTCATCTTACAGTTACTGTGATGTCTTCAATAATGTCCCTTCTCTACAGACTGATTAAAAGTGCATACTCCCTGTTGCTTGTTGTGTAAATCTGATAATGATATTGCTTGAATTGTTTACCTCTGGTTGAAAAATAATATATAGTACATCCTCATTATACTGCCACCTTTTGGTTGTTTGGTTTATGGTGTTTAACACCACTTTCAACAATATTTCAGTTATATCATGGCAGTCAGATTATTGGTGGAGGAAATCAGAGTACCAGGAAAAAGCCACCTACCTGTCGCAAATCACTGTCAATCTTAATCATATAATGTTGTTGAGTACACCTCGACATGAACGGGGTTCGAACTCACAACTTTAGTGCCATCTTTTGGACCAAACTATATATTTTGGTGATAAGTAAGGGTGCAATATATCAAGAAAGAAAATTAAGTATAATACTCATGACTTGGAAAGTGAGGGATGTGGATTAAAGAAGAGCTGTATTACAAGGGTACACTGTATATACAAGACTTGTATACTTATTTGGTCATGGCCATTTTAAACAAATAATAATCAGCTATCAGATATATCAGCTACTCTCTATAACAGAGTAAAAATCTAGGACTCATTTAATGAAATATCATAATATGTTCATATTAACGAGCAGAACTTGAGGTTCTGTGTACAATATTATTTGTATCCATATGAAATCGATCTCTTTTTTTTCTCTCTTCTCTCTCAGTAAGGAATATAAATAGATGTTTCCATGTAATAAACAATGAATTAATCAAAGAGATATACTGATTGATTGATTGGTGCTTAACGCCAACTTTAGCAGTCAAAGAGATATATCACAATTATTCTAGCTGAATATACTAAATATCCCTCTACAAATTTCATTTTAATTAAAATTTGAAGAATACCCTATATACTACAAAGAAGATATATTTGTTATTGGAATTTACAGTTTGTAAATGATATAATTATTATTAAAATTAAGGTTCTCCTCCCTCAGGCATGGGTGACCGTAGCTGATTTTGGCGATCCTGTTTAGGCCCTTTGGTTTTATTGCTCCAAAGCATTTTAAAATTTTTTGGTTTTCCAACCTTTCCACTTTTAGTGTACCTGACGAAGGTTATTACAGAAATGCATTGTGCGCACTAAATTTGATATCTACATTTCTATTAAGAATTCATTTTTCAAGACTGAAATGTAATTTGTATACAGACCCTGGATCGTTTAACTTAACAGATATTTCGTATTGTTTGCGTTTTTCGTTCGTTTCGTTTGCGTGTATCGTTCGTTCGTTTTCTGTTCGTTTGCGTTTCGTGCATGTAATTTGTTCGTTCGTTTCGTGTATCGTTCGCCAGTTTAATTAGACGAACACACGAAACGAAATACGAACGAACGATACACGATAAAGAACTTGTCAACTACGATTTCCAGTTTAAAATAATTACTACAATTTCAATCTTACTATTACTAAAAATTTTAAATTAAAGTGTAAACAAAATTTTACAAATACAAACATGTATTTCCTTTATTTACATGTACCAGTAATTTTGTACAATAAGGGAAAACATATTTAATAAATGCATTTTTTCTATAATTTACTCTAGGACAAATAAACAAGAAATCATCTACATGTATGTAAACAAACGCCTCTGGCAGTTTCACCTGGGAAATACATGCACTGCAGGTGTGAAATGTCTACTCTTACATTTGTAATTTCATTCTAATTAACAATTGTATGACCTTTTGAATCCACACGCCTCTCGGACAGCTTAACCGAGAAAATAACTGATACACCTATGCCTGGTTGTCAATTCAGAATTCGAATAATTATAAATATATATTCTGTATAATTATATAATTATATAAATATAAATTCTGTATAATTATATAATTAAATAAATATAAATTCTGTATAATTATATAAATAGAAAGTCATATTTGGAAGTCAAATATATGAGATTAAAATTTAATCATAAATATAATTATTAAACACATTGGTAATATAAACTATTTAATATAAATTGTATTATCGTATTACTTTACCGACTAATTTATCTTTTATATAATATATAACTTGCTTATAAAATATAAGATTACAGAAGTTAATCACATCAATGTGCACAAAAGTCATTCAAATAATAACACGATACTATTCGTGTATCGTGCTTTCGTTTCGTGTATCGTTCGTTCGTTTCGTATATCGTGCGTTTTTCGTGTCGTTCGTGTGAAGCGTTCGTTCGTTTCGTTTGCGTTTTTCGTTCGTTTGCGTTTCGTGCATATTGTAAACTTATACGATCCAGGGTCTGTATCAAAAATTAAAATTTGCCAAGTTCAACATAACTGTCATATTCAATAGATTTATAAATATTGAATGTCTTAAATATTCTTTTGGTTTATAAAAACATTTTTCATTCCTATTTCTTTCCATTGTGGGGGTATCATAAATGTTCTCCTATAATTATAAACAATAAAAACATATAGCTTCAAATTCTGAGCAGCTCCACCTATGGAAATATAATACAATAAAAGAGGAAACAGTGAAAATATTATGACTCGAAATGTTCAGTTACAAATATAAATAATTGGAAATAACAAATTTTAATAACCATATTCATAAACTGAATAAAATTTGAGATATCAGGATTTCAGGGAAAGACAAGAGATTACATAAATATAATCATTTTGTACAAATTTTGTGATTCCATTCTGAAGCAAAATATAACTGACTTACAATGTAAATTGAAAGTTTCATCAATTGTCACAATATTTCACTATTTCTTCTTGAACCTTAGAAGTAATTATATAATGAATAGATAGTGGCTAAATGTTAGTTAAATATAACAGTAATTACCCGTAGTTACTCCGACAACTGAAATATCAAAACATCACTGTACTGATTACAAAGTGTTTATTGCCATGATGATTTCTTTAAACAAAATGAGGTCAAATCTGCCATAGAAATCACCATATCATGTTTTATATGACCTTTAATGTTATTTTCTCCAATTTGTAGCTTATTTCAGCAGTTGGTTAAATTCTCATAACATTGTTAAAAACCATGGTGGTTAAACTTCTGCATGATAATTCCTGCAAATTTCTTTTTGAAAGTCATTAACAATGGAAATTAACAACTATTTTTGACATTTTGGTCATAGGAAACACAGATTCTCCCATTATTACAACGCTTTAATCCCGCTGAACCAGTGGTGGAAAAATCTGTAATCCTCTAGAGGATTAAAATGCCTCGTGCCTTTCCCCGCATTAATTTCAAATTTTGAAATAAAGTTCGTGTTAAATAATGCGAGAAACAAATTCTCCTTCAGTTGCCCATGTGGGTTATGATATTTCTACACTCTCGAGAGTTAAATTTAACTCTCTTGAGTGGAGAAATAATGTTATCCACTGGTAGCAGAAGAAGAATCTCCATTTTAATTTCAGTAGATTTCATGTATAGTGAGTGATTATTGCTTAAATGCCAAGTGAGAAAAAATTCAGCTATAACATGGCAAGAACAGGCTAATTTTTATGAGATGACAATGTCTGCTTTGTACTAGACCAACACAGTCAGCAGGATTTTCATAGTCCTAGCTTACTGAAAAAACAGTCCCCATGTACACTTTTCCTCAACTCAAAGCCACTATCCTTATCAAGAGCAAACCAGTCTGTGTTCTTGCTCATTGATGTTGCTTGCTTTTAAGAAAAGCATCAAATATCAATATCATAGTGTTTAATTTGACCTGACTGGGGATCAAATCCCATATCATAAGCATACGAGAGACTGTACATGTACTTAGAATTGTCTCACATAAACCCTAAGCTATGCATATATTTCTATCTAGTGCTTTTGTATATGGTGAAGTTTATTTAAAAAAATGATATACCATGATATATGAATATTCATGATATAAATCCAGTCAGTGAACTAGTCTAAGTAATGTGCAGTTACAGATTAATATTTATATAATAATGGTATGAATTACAGGGATGATCATGGTTAGAAAATAAAATAACTGAAATCAATGAAAAATAGCTGAAACCATCTACATCCCCTTTAAAAATAGTCATGTTTTACCTGTTCTGACCATGTCCAGCAACTTCTGCAAAACAATTTTCAGAGGAAAATAACCGATGTCAATTAAATAACTGAAAAAAATCATCCCTGTTTAAAATAATGGTATGTCAAAGTGTGTATAGCTAACTTACTTTTTTCATATTCAACATCATAACCAGTTATTTGACCATTAGCTTCCTTTGGTATCTTCCACTCTAGAATCATAAAATGACCTCCTTTTTGTTTAGCAGCTAATTCAACAACTGGTCCAGGAACTGAAATCAACAATATTACCATGTTAGAAAAGTTATTAGAATACACAAACATTATGTAGTAGATATTGATATTAAAATTAATGGCTATATGAAACAGAAGAATAAATTCTTTAGTAGGTTTTCAATATTGCCTAGACTCATATCACACTATATATATAATCACAGCCAAAATAAGTATTATAGTATCTTACTAACTTTAAACATTAAAATATGCAAATGTCCACAGTACTGATACCAAAATAAAATTTGAGCCAAGAGGGTTCAACAACAATGATATCTAATAATTTTACTTAATGAATGCCAGGTGAAGTCTGTAACTAGTCATACCAGCCCCGACGATCACCTAGAATTACCAGTCACATGTTCTACATAACCAGTTAAAAACCATCCCGACCCGAATTAAGTGTTATTTTATTGCAAATAAACAGTCACCTAACTAATGTGGTCAGTAGTCACTCAGAGTTTATCCCATCCTATCAGATTTACAAGTATTTAATGATCAGTTTCAAACTAGATTTTGAAAATTTATCGGTAATTAACTTTCGAAGAGTTCTCAATACATGATAGCATTAAATATGCTATCAAATCATTGAATGATGAACTAATTAACTGTAAATTGTTACAAAAACACAGCAGCATAACAAAGAGACTGCCATTTCCAGTAATACACAAATCATTACATACCAGAATTGACAATCCGGATTAACCAATTATAAATAAACAGTCACATGTCTTATCCGGCAATTTTTCCTTTGTCCCAAAGGTGACCGTTGAGTACAAAATTGACCGTACTAATAAATACTGATCCCACTTTAAAATAGCCAAGAAATAAGTTTCTGATAACAAAATTCCATGTAAAAGTAATACTTACCTCCTTCGGGTGTTGTCACATTGATAACATTGCTACCATTGGAATCAAAATATGTGTTCCTGGCTACAACATCTAACTGTAAAGCAGAGTATGGAGGGAGATGAGCTGTAGCCCTAACTTTAACATCTGTTTGTCGTCTACGTCTTTTCTTCTGATCTGTACTTTCTGGGTGAACCTCTAATTCTTTCATTTTTTCTGGTTGATTTATATTCCAGTATCTTATCTAGGAAAATAAAATAAAATTCATTTTGTTGCTAAAATTTAGCAAAATAAAGTCATTATTAATTTCATTTAACCACTTAATATTTCTATTTTTGTACCTAGATTGAAAAAAAACTTAAATATTGTGAAATACCAATTTTGTTGTTTGATAGAAATTCTTTCTGTTTTTTTTTTATCCAAAATTTCAAAATAAGCTCAGTTGATTGACTGGTGAGCAATTTTTCAGCTATTTATATTAAGGACGATTGTAATTTTGCTTCATGAAAAACATATTACCCATGATAATACTAACATTGTTCAATTTCATTATAGCTCATAACAGTGAAAAATATCTCTCTAATTTATAAGATGGATACCATACAAATATCAACACGTTGCAATTTTCAGTATTTGAATGAGTGATTGTTTTTTTAAAGCCAAATAAGCAAACTGGGGTAGACAGACATGCTGCTCTGCACTGACAAATTATCCCAGATTCCGAGACAAACAGTCTTTGCTATTACTCCTTGATGCTGCATACTTAGTGTAGAAGTAGCAAATACAATTTTAAAGTCTTTGGCCTAACCTTTGATAAGTCATGGATCAACTTTATCAAACCAGGTTGAATCAAGTACACCTTACTATGCGTAGGGGTAGAATTATACCCAATTGAATACAAACCATTAAATGTTACATCAGGGTGAAGAAAATAAATCTTGATAAGTAAATACATGTACTTCTATTATAAGAGGGGGAGGGTTGAGATCCTATTAACCGATTTAACCCCACCCCATTTTTATGCCTGTCCCAAGCCAGAATCGGATTATCCAATGCCATAAGTCGTGGTCTTTCTTAGTGTTCGATGGTTTGAGGTGAGAGGTGATTGTTCGCTTTGTTTTATATGGGTGATATTATTGACCTTCACTGTTTATAAACTGTCTTTTCATAATCATAAGAGGTGTACATACTTTATAACCATAAAATTTGCCTTGCATTGCTTCATCTGATGTATCAACTGGATCCCATCTTAAACCAATGGATTCGTAACTAAATGGAGCTTCAGGGTCTATCTCAAAGTTACTAGGAACTACCTTTGGTTCTGTCAAAAAAAATAATACAATTATCTCTTTAATTGAAATCAACTATCAGATAGTATAATGAATAAAGTTTGGAAATGTTTCTTCCAATTAAAAGTTATACTGCTACCAACTTACAATATAAAAATTAAGAATGCAATATTTGGCTGGGTGCAGAGTTCCTTTATCTGATTGATTGATTGATTGTGTTTTTAATGCCACTTTCAGCAAATATTTCATCTATATCATGGAAATCAGTTTAAGTGGTGGAAGAATCCGGAGTACCCGGAGAGAACCACCGACCATGGGCAAGCAACTGATCAACTTTATCACTTGCGGCTGTGAGTCGAGTGCACCCTTCTTTGTAATTTACAAAGCAGGTGCAAACCCACCCTGTATTGGTGATAGGCTTGTATGAGTTGTTAGGTAATCCAACTACCTAACTCAGAGCCACCTGGGCCCTTTCCTTTATCTGAGAATCAAGTCCCTCGATGAAAGCTTTTACAAGTTAGCATATAACATGTCCATACTTATCAACCTCTGAGAATTAAAAAAGTATTTAAAAAAGGCATATTTAATTCTTTATTTGTTTCAAGAGGATTACATACAGCCACTAATAGCTCTCCTCATAAAGGTATATTAATCAAATTCGAACTTAGCCTACCTTTTATGGTTTGAGAAAACGTCTTTTCCCTGTGAATAAAGCGAGATAACTCTACAACAGAAAACGTGTTCAACTCCAAAACGTTTTACTGAAATCATACATTAAAGCCTGTTAAGAGTTTTATTACTATTGGTTATATACCTCCCATTCCAGAATGTCCACGGTGTACAAATGATGTTCCTGTTGCCTCTCCTTTCCTATTGACAGCTCTAACTTCTACAGAATATTCTTCATATATATGACCCACATCAATCACTTTCCTAGTATCCTCCCATTCCCTAATTTCATACGATTTCCTTTTAGATTCTCCATTCCTTCTAATATAAATCATATATCTGAAATCTGGACCATTCTGATTTATAGGTTTAATAGCCTGTAACAAATAGATAAATGTCTTGTATGTATATTACTTGACATAGGTATACATGGGCTAGGGTTATGGTGTTTAATGCCACTTTCAACAGTATTTTAGTTATATCGTTGCGGTCAGTTTTATTGGTGGAGGAAACCGGAATACCTGCAGAAAACCACTGACTTGCCCCCAAGTCACTGACCAACTTCATCACATAATGTTGTATCTAGTACACCTTGCTTTAGTGGGATTCGAATTCACAACATTAGTGGTGATAGGCACTGATTGCACAGGTAGTTGTAAATCCAACTACCATACGATCATGAACACGACGTCCCCTAAGCATTTATGTACTAGAGGTCTTTTTGAAGTATTCTCCACTATCTTCCAAACGGAAATCTATCATAATTACTATATATACTAGTCAGAAATCTGGGAGTTAAATGTTTCAAGACAATGGTTTAGAATTTTTCTAATAGCTATTTCTAATTCTGCTTGTTACCAAATAACGAAAAATGTCATTACACCAAAATATGTTAGTGTTCAGGATAGACAAGTTCATTCAGGGTCTGATCTAGCCAGGTTTCATTGTATGTAAATTCCTATCATTAATAAAATTATTTGTTCATTGTCTAGTATTAGTAATCTTTAAATTAGAGCTCATTGTTAAGACTGTCTACTAATACAGGGATACTTTTTCAGGACTTTTTCTTACTTTCTTCTATACATTTTGTACAGAGGTTTAATAGACACTAACATCTTAAGTAAGCATAATTCATACAAATAGCTTACATTCCATTCTATGACTAATTTTCCTGTCTGATCTTCTTGGATTTTAACACCTGTAGGATTATAGGCAGGTAATGCTGCTCTTGTTTGACAATAGTTTGTAACATTGGACTGGACACTTTCTCCTAACTGATTAACAGCTGATATTTTGAACGTGTAGTTTGCATATGGCGACAGTTTCAGTTCTACTTCATTGATGTTTCCAGTGGTCTGGGTCATTTTGCTGAAGTCGGCATCAAAAGACGTTTTTGAATATATGATGTAATGTGTAATGTTGAGGTAGTTATCAAATCCTGGTTTCCATATCAAAGTTACATTTAAATTTCCACATGTTTTAATCTGGAAATCAACTGGTGATTCTGGTGGAGCTATTAAAAAAATATATATATATATATATATCATTAATATCTTTGAAAAATGTAAACAAATTAACTTTATTGTCATAAAATGTTATTAAATTTATCAATGTTTTGTGTTATTTGATGCTTGCAAATGTGGTTTTTCATCCATGAACTATTTATATTATTTGATATCACCAATAAATGTACTGATATTACTGATGAATACTCCAGATATGTGTGTTGATACTCCAGATATATTTCTTGATACTGCAAATACGTGTGTTTGTATTACTGATATGGACAGTTTTAAAAAAAATGGCTCCTACTGCTATAGCTGTCTAATTTACTCATTTTTATGATTTTATTGGATCTAAATAGTTCAAAAGATCTGTAATGATTTGATGTTTGTTACTGCAAAAAATCTTTAAGATATCTAGAATAACAAAAAAAAATATGTCCAAAAAACATGTCAAAATTGTAAGGAGTGCAACCCTTTTTTGTGACACTTTAATAAATCCTTAATTTTCAACAACCTACCACAGTGCTAAATCAAACAATATGTTATCAAAATCTATTTCATCACAAACTTTGATATGTTGACATACTTTAAGATAGCAATAGATCATGCTTCACATTTATTATTGCATAAAAATATGGCTTTGTAAAAAAGATGTAGTGCAACAAACATTTATGCAAGTTTTCCTAAATTACATTGTAGAAATGTTGTCTTTTAGTTTTCAAAGATATGGGGTATAAATAAATCTTAATACATCATTGCTGCTTCAAAACCATAGTTAAAGGATACACTAAAATCAGTAGTAAGGCCAAGAATGTCACATTAAAGGCAGCACCCTCAAATGTCAGGAGTGCAACATTTGATATTTTCTTTTAAATGTAACTAATATCACATTTGTCTTTCTATTTCAACAGAGACTGACCAAGAGAACAGATAAAACCCACTTACCTGTTTGAGATACATAAAATATCTCTCACAGAAGCATTTGATTCATGTCAGGAGTGCAACTAGTTTTAAGTGATCTTCTACACAGTCTTAATTATAGCTTTTTATATGGATGATTTAAATAAAATGGGATTCTGTCAAGTTCAGAATAATGTTTGAAAAAATTAAAAAGTGCCAATAGCATTTTATGTGCTTTTAATTTTATGTAATAAAGCATTTTTGTTCATTTTAAATGGTCTCATGCTTTAATATCTATTATGTATTAATACTAGAGACATTCTCTGACAAGGGAACATGTTTTCTAGGTTCATTAGCTATTGGAGATTAATTGACTTGATAAAGTTTATGATAAATGCATTTATCTATTTTCTTATAGATAATTTATGGTTGACCATGTAAATGTTGCACTCCTGACATAAATATTTAAAAATCATTGAAATTTGATATAATCAATTTTCTAAGTATCCAAAAAATACTTGTAATTGTACATTAAACATCTATTTTCAATATTAATTTAGATTAATACATGTTTTAAATGTTTTTGTATAGTATATTTCAAAAATAAGTTGGAATTTTCGAGAAGTATGGCTGTAAACAAGTTACAAATAACTAGAAAAATGTTACTTTAAGAAACAATTATCATTAAAACTGGGTAAATCTAATGCTTGAAAGAACACCAACTGATTTTTCCCCCTGTGAATTGTTTTTAAGTTAATAACTCTTCTTTTTCTTGATGGTAATATAATGTCAGGAGTACAACATATCCTGATAAAATAGTACCATTGATAAAATAATGATAATTTATAATAAATTGCCTTTTCTAGCCTATAAAAATATTCGAATTATTTCTTTATGATTTATCTAATATATTAGAGTGGTATAATACAAATTTTCAAATGTAATTTAAAATATTGCTGCTAAAACTGGGTATTAAAGAAGTGGTATGGCAAAAAATTGTTACAAATTTCCAAATACTGTCATTTCTGTACAAATATTTCATTGAAACAGGTAAAAATTATTGTATGAGTTAACAGTAACATCACTGTTCAATGTTGGCATTTTAAAATGTGATATTTTCTTCTTTATTATAAAATGTCAGGAGTGCAACAAAAATAGACAAAATGTTTTTTTTACAACTCATTATTTTGCGATCGTTCAAAGAATCAATGTGATTATTTTTTTTACAAATGGCTACTTATCTTTAAAGTTTGAAAATTTTGCTGTCTTAAGTAAAAATATTCGTTATTATTTTGATAATAAAAACTTTATCAGGTAGATTGGACAATAATATTGAGAATATTTCATAAAAAATAGCTTTTAAGAAAAACTACAACTACCAATAACCCAATATTTTGCAAAAAAAGACATTTATATCAGTTGCATTGTTTGAGAAACCATTATACAAAATAATTGAGACTAAAGATTGTTTAACTGATATAGAATAAGTATGTGTTTTACATGTTTTTTATGCCAATTTGTGTTCAATAAAAGGTTCTTAAAAATTTATTGCTTATCTGTTCATAGTTTCTTTCTTGTTTCATTTACTTCAATGTATACAACATTGAAAATTATCAGCAGAAAGTTTTTAGGAGTGAGTTTAATTTGGACATTTTTTTCACATGTTGGAGCCATTTTTTTTTAAACAGCCCATATGTGTGTTGATATTATAGATATATGTATTAATATTACAGATCTATATGTGTGTTGACATTGCGCATACATGTGTTGATATTATAAATATATGTGTTCATATTATAAATATGCTTTGATATTACATATAAAAGCATTGATATTAGGCCATAAAAAGTTAATTTCTTGGTACTCAGGCCCGCCCGCATGTGGAAATTTGTCGCCGCATTGCCGATTTTATTGCAAAAATAGTTTAAAAAAAAAAAGTTAAATGCGGTAGCGCTGTCCGTACGGAAAAAACAACCGCATCCGTTTTTTCTCTTATATCGCGTGGTCGGTGAAACGCTTTAAAACGCATCATGCTTAAATGATATTTAAAGCATCGCTATGACCATGTATAAATAAAAAACGTGTTTCCGTTTGACATTTAGACAAAATGTCAATTGTTTCTGTGCAAATTCGGCACAAATGTTTGCCAGTTTTACCAGGGATAGGGGGCTTCTCCGAAGCTTGTACCTTATTGGAATTGTTTACGGAGATAAAAAAAAAATGGTACGTTGGGACCAGCAGATTGGACTGTTCCATAAAAATTAACCACTTGTGATGTTTCTGCCACCATCGGATTCGGAAGAAATAAAATTGAAATGTTCGATAAAGTAATGAAAAGTTTTATACATTGCCATATTTTTCACATAAAAAAAAAACAAGAAAAAATGCCTCCCTCATCACTTTTTACAGCAGTAAAAGGATAAAAAAAAATATGCCGCCCTCCCTCATCAATTTAGACAAAAAAGGGCCTGAGAACCAAGTAATTAATTTTGCATGGCCTTACTGGTTTATTTATTCAAAATTATTGTAAAAAATAACACATGGATGACTTTATCATAAGATGATAATATAATAGACTATAGATTACAGGATAGCACTTTCAAATCACATCCATGTGAGGGTGTCAAAAACATCGTTACTGAGTAAAAATGGATCAGGTGGTCACCCTATTTTCAAAGTGCTATTCCTCTGTAGGTACCATGCAAGTATAAGGGGAACAGGCAAATATGGACAATGATTTAACACAACAATATTTTATCAACAAACCTTCAACTTTGAGTTGACTAACAGCTGTTGCTGTGTCGACTTTATTATCAGCATGGCACGAATAATTGGCAGAATCTTTACTACTGATCTTTAAAATCGTTAACATATCTACTGTCATCTCTATGTTGGGGTCATCAGAGTCTATTGGCTCATCATTCTTGAACCAGGATGTTTCTAAGAACGGTAATTCATTATGGTCAGACGTGACTGAACAACTAAATGTAGCCTTTTCACCGATTCTTAAATTCCTCTCTGCTGGTCTCAAGTCAACTGTTGTTTTTTCTAAAAATATAAATCATGTTAAAAATAGAAAATGAACTAATATGATAAAAGGCTAAAGAAAGCAACTTGCACAATTTGTAAAAGTGATAAAAGAAGAGTTTATATTAGAACAAAAAACTCAATTCCTGAAAGGATTAACTAATACCTTAAATAAAATAAAATAAATAATAAAACAGGGATATAAATAATAAAAAAAAAATATATATTTGGTTGCAACAACAATTTTGTTTCCTTCAATTGTATTTCTTATCCCCTATTGACCTATGAAATTGGTTTGGTTTAGTGTTTTACGCCACTTTCTACAATATTTCAGTTATATGGTGGCAGTCAGTTTTATTGGTGGAGGAAACCGGAGTACCCGGAGAAAACCACCGACCTGTCGCAAGTCACTGACAAACTTTATCACATAATGCTGTATCGAATACACCTCGCCATGAACGGGGTTCAAACTCAAAACTTTAGTGGTAATAGGCACTGATTGCATACGATCACGACCACGATGACTCCCTATGAAGTTGAAAAAGGATCTCAACTTGATATGGATATGTAGGTAGATTATGAGAAAGAATGTGATCATTTTGCAATATTCCATCAGGAGTATGATAAGTGGAGTTGTGGATGACACACAGTGAGCCCAATGTCAGTTACGATGACACACAAGTCGAATCAAATTTTCTAAAATAGAAGTACACACATATCAAAACATTTGTTGAAAACTACTATCAACATTAGTGCATTCAAATAAAAATTGATACAGGAAAGGCAATATGGTCCATATACAAATTTTCTATTTTTAGTAATGCTGACAAACTTGGATTGAGTTCAAACCAATTTGATAAAAATTAAATTTAGAATGGGGACCATCCAAGAACTACTCCTGCCAGGTTTGGTTCAAATTGGTACTTACAATTAAAATCTAAGCCGATTCAAATAAAGCTGATTTGGCCCATTTAAGAATTTTCTAATAGCAAGCATTCTTGGATGGAGTTCAGACCTATCAGATACAA
Source organism: Gigantidas platifrons (assembly GCA_002080005.1). Taxonomy (NCBI): domain Eukaryota; kingdom Metazoa; phylum Mollusca; class Bivalvia; order Mytilida; family Modiolidae; genus Gigantidas; species Gigantidas platifrons. The sequence continues at coordinate 459,945 of MJUT01010297.1, read as the reverse complement.
TTTAGAAAAAGGACCACCCACGGACAATTAGTTCATACTGGCCTAGTGATTTCAAAGAAGAAGATTAAAATGTGAAAAACTAACATATGAACAACAGACAATGGATATTGCCTGATGGCAAAAGTCAACCTTTACTTAAGTCAGGTGACCTGAAACACAGAATAAAATTGTTCCTATATAACTGTTTAAATGGTAATTTAAATGTCTTAATGAAAAAATAAACTTCCACAACTGACATACATGACAGCTTTCTAAACTTACTTCTAACTATAAGTTTGCCTGTACTTTCAACTTCTCCATATGTATTTTTGGCTGTACAGGTATACATGCCATCATCTGCATATGTTATATTCTAAAAATAGTTTTGAAAATATGTAAGAGTTAAATGTATAGGAAATGTCTTCAAATGCTATGAAGACAAAAAAAAAGTTACAAAAAGATTCCCCCTTGGGTCCCAAGTGGGACAAAGTTTTAAATTACACTGTCATATCTTAGATAAATAATTGAGCCAAATATTTTCTCTTACAATGTATGTTTGCCCTAAAGCCTTTATAGGGTAGGGTATGGTAATGGTGTTTAATGTCACTTTCAACAATATTTCAGCTATATGGTGGCAATCAGATTGTATTGGTGGAGGAAACCTTTGACCTGTCGTAAGTCACTGACAGATTTTATCACATAATGCTGTATCGAGTTCACCTCGCCTGAACGGGATTCGAACTCACAACGTTAGTGGTGATAGACACTAATTGCATAGGTAGTTATAAATCCAACTGCCATACAATTATGACCACGACATCCTACGTGAAATATATGTGAAACAAGAAATGGTTTCAGACAGATTCATTAATTTAAGAAAAAAAAAATGTTTCATACAAGTGAAAATTTGATAGTACTTTCATAAAAAACGATAGATGTGCAAATTTAGGGTTGTACTTTATCACTGGCCCAAAGTAGTAATTTGTACAATGTTTATTGAACATAACAGTAAAGTTGACCCTTACATAAGGTTAAACTGTGATGTGTCATGATGTTCATTAAATATAATATTAAAGTACCTTTACAAAACCTATAACCTATAATTTTAGTCAAACTGAATAGTCTATCCTTGAGAGAAAACAATTATTTACCTTTATAGTAATAGCATTGTGAATAAACTCGTATCTTTTTGTGTTGAGTGGTTGTGAACCTTTCTTCCATTTTAACTTGGGATCAGGTTTCCCATTATTTTCACAAGTCAATGTAATAGAATTGCCCTCAGCAACCTTCACTTCTCCTGGACCTTTGGTTATTTCTGGTTTCAAAGCTGAAAAGAACAATACATATTATTGGATCAGTTAAAACCAGAACGACCACAACTTTTTGCCAGTACATATAATTTTAATCTGTATATAAAGAGCAACTGCTCATATAGGGTATATGTTCAGGTTGCCTTGAGTCCCCTTCATATAAAAGTTTGACTATATTTACAATATAAAGAATTTTGACTCAACTCATATGATAATAATTACATTACTTCCGTTTTTCATTGAAATGTTACTATATGATTGGTTAAGAAGTGGTCACATGATTATAAAAGAGCTGTTTCACATCCAAATGAAACTCAAACCCGAACTTGCACGTGCCTCCATGACGACGTCAGATGTAAACAATCAATGGCGTAGTAATTTCCAACAGCAAATAATCTAACACAAATAAAATTCACAACGAAAAATTCAACTATATTAAATTTTGGTGTGATTTAAATATAATTATAAGAATTGAATGCATTCTTTTGAAGTTTCATTGGGGTATGAAAGTGTTGATCGAACTACATTTTCAACATGAAGTGCTACCACGCTTCATTGAAAATGTACTTCGGTCAACGCTTTCATACCCTAATGAAACTTCAAAAGAATGCATTCAATTCTTAAGTGAAGCTCTATTATTATGTCTCTGTAGCTCAACGGTTTTCTATTGGCAAGTTGTTATGTCTTTATGCATAAGTCCCTGGCATGTCACTTCTGACTTTACTTTAATGGGACATGTATGTGATGTTCTCAGAACGTCATGTTTTGTCGTATAAAACATAAAAGACTTCAACTAACAGTGCACATATACAATATTGACCATACAATGCACATTTCATTGTTTATATTTCTTACCAAGAGCATTTAAATACACATCAGCCAACAAGGATCCATGTTTATTGGTAGCTTTACACTGTATAACCTGTGAGTCTGCATCAGATACATTCTTAAATTTCAGTGTGTGTTTCTGAAGTGATCTTCTAGGATTGGGTACTTCTGTAATACAAGTTCAAATACAGACTTAATTGGATGTCAAAATAATAATAATCAACCCATGCAGTGATTCAGCTATGCCCCGGTCTCGGGACATTTGCCAACCTATTTCTCAAATTGTCCTGAAGAACTTTATAAAAATTAGTCTAATTATTAAAGAATGTCCCGAAGAAATTTTGATGAAACTGGCGATTGTCCTGATGATTTCAAAGTCTAGCTGAAACACTGCCCATGTTAAACATAGCTACTGTGAATTTATATCAATTTTCGTGGATTTCTTTGATAGTATTAACTAATGAAATTAGGAATTCAACAAAAATTTCATCCCCCCCTCCCCCTACATATATATACAGTGAAACCTGTCTAATTGAACCTCCTCGTGACTATCTTTTGTGTTCGGAATAGACAGGCGTTCAGTTTATACAGTTAACAAATCTTTGGTTTATATAGGATTAGTTATTCAGGGTTCGGTTTTAACAGGTTTCATTGCATGTACTAACTATAGTATGGGATCAACAAATTTAAGCTTCCACCAAAATAACATGGTCTTGTGTTAGATTATCTTATCCGTCTTTAGTATTGCTGAGAACTCTTTCAAGGAATGACACATTTCTGGCTTTACAGTCATAAAACTTTCTAGTAGGTGTTTCATACTTGTACTCTACAATCATCCAATCAGAAAGTAGGTGTTTCATACTTGTGATCTAAAATCATCCAATCAGAAAGTAGGTGTTTCATACTTGTGCTCTAAAATCATCCAATCAGAAAGTAGGTGTTCATACTTGTACTCTACAATCATCCAATCAGGAAGTAGGTGTTTCATACTTGTGCTCTAAAATCATCCAATCACAAAGTAGGTGTTTCATAGCTGTGCTCTAAAATCATCCATTCAGAAAGTAGGTGTTTCATACTTGTGCTCTACAATCATCCAATCAGAAAGTAGGTGTTTCATATTTGTACTCTACAATCATCCAATCAGAAAGTAGGTGTTTCATACTTGTGCTCTACAATCATCCAATCAGAAAGTAGGTGTTTCATACTTGTACTCTACAATCATCCAATCAGAAAGTAGGTGCTTCATACTTGTGCTCTAAAATCATCCAATCAGAAAGTAGGTGTTTCATACTTGTGCTCTAAAATCATCCAATCAGAAAGTAGGTGTTTCATACTTGTGCTCTAAAATCATCCAATCAGAAAGTAGGTGTTTCATATTTGTACTCTACAATCATCCAATCAGAAAGTAGGTGTTTCATACTTGTACTCTACAATCATCCAATCAGGAAGTAGGTGTTTCATACTTGTGCTCTACAATCATCCAATCAGAAAGAAGGTGTTTCATACTTGTGCTCTACAATCATCCAATCAGAAAGTAGGTGTTTCATAGCTGTGTTCTAAAATCATCCAATCAGAAAGTAGGTGTTTCATACTTGTGCTCTA